>PPHD01002523.1:0-35417 GCA_002909625.1 Bambusicola thoracicus | reverse complement strand
AAAAAAAAAAAAAAAAAAAAAAAAAAACCAAGCATACACAAGAACAAGCAGCTGTGCAATCAGAAACTTGCTAACATGTGAATGTTAAGAAAATCTCAGCTTTGTAATTTTTGTCACTGTGGTCTCTGAAGAAAATGGATATTTCAAAGGCAGTGCAGCAGCAAGATCTCAGGCTGATTTGTTTCAGGTCAAATGCTCTGAGATATTTTAAGATTATTAGATTACCAAAGTGAGAAATTTCCTGACTTGGTGAGAGTGGAGCCTCACAACGTGCTCTTAACAAATAGGATCACCAAATTAAACTCACCACTCAGCTTAGAGAAGCTTGTTGGATCACTTCAGCCTAAAGGAATTTGTCACTGTAGAAACAGACTTCCATAACTAATGATTTAAGGCCTCTATTGTACTCCTAAAGAGTCAAAGTCCTATATAGCCACATCAGCTGTAGCTTTCTTGAGGTACATGGTCATGCTGTTGTGAGATAGCTTTGTCTTGGTCTGTTTAAAATTTTACAAGGTGAAGACTAGATCATGGGCACCCTGTTAGCTGATCCCAGTGGATGACTGCAATAAGACTGTGATGCCAAAGACCTTTATCAGTGCATTTAACTTTAACGGCCTTTCGTTCTTCTAGTGACTAATGAGTAACCCTCCCTCATCTAATTACTTCCTGTAATTTATTATAATCAGTCAGACGATCTTTCCTCTGTCTCCCTTTCCTTTTACCAATATTCATAATAAGAGCTGCCCATTAATAAGAGCTGCCATTAATTAGGTGTCCTCTTAAACTGTGACAGGCCATGGCATTTGGATATGCTTTTGTAGGCGTGCCAAGTCTCTCAAGAGCAGTGGCTTCAGACTATTTGTGGGCATCATCCCACAGAGACAGGTGCAAGTCAGTCCTCAGTAGGCAGCTCTTTAAATTTGCTTTATTTATTCTCTCCAATCTAGGAAATAAGTCATGGCCATGAGTTAAGAGGTCATTCCAAATTTTAAGCCAAAGCAATTATCAACTGTCTGCCAACTTCATTTTCTAAGGGTATGCAAGCTCTGCCTGGAGCAGTCACATACTGGCAAGGAATCAAAATAAAAAATCAGCATGTTTACATTATCCAGTGCTTTAGTAAAACTCTTTTAGATCTATAAACAGCATAGATTTTAAAATTCTGAAGATAAGCATGTGCAAATATTGCCTGTTTGAAGGATAGTCCCTGAAACATAAAGCAATTTGTGCAAGGAGGTAAACAGTCTTATCAGTAGAGACTGCTTTGAAGATGTGACAACACTATTCTCTCTGAAGAAACCCAGCTGAAACAGCTGTTACTTTGTAATACAGCCAGTTTTCTTTCATTATATGTCTTTTATATAATTATACTTGCATTATAGTTATAATATTTAAAGTATTTAAAAACACAATCAGGTGCATCAAGGTAACAGACCCTATACATTTTACCTAAGCTAGTCACATAAATCATGTAAGTATTCATATAAAGCAACATTCCAGCAGGAAATCAATCTCAGTATTAAGGATGGAGAAAAGTTAATTAAAGTGAAATTTATTTTAATATCATATTTTCAAGGCTAGACACGTTTCCAGAGGTAGACAAGAAGTTAAATGGAAATTCAGCCTAAGTGTGTAAATTTGACTTCTGTCAAAATTAACACTGCTGATGGAAAGTTTTCCTGTAAATTCAGGAACGCTGCATGTCAATACTGTATAACACTGCTTAGCGCTTTTCATGGAGGAGGCTGAACCTGTGTAATCATTTTATGATGGCACCAGACTGGGTAGTGCAGCTGCTGCTGTCTTTGCTGTATAGATACGTGCTTCAGTAAGGCGCAAGGAAAGCATACAGACATTTATCTTCTGCCCCTCTGCAGGGCTGACTGTAAAATGCATTCCTATTATTTCTATCTACCTTCAGCCTCAGAGCCCAATCACTCAAAGCCAGTCCCATATGAATCATTTACAAGCACTGTATTGAAGTAATAGGCGAATGAGTTTTGATGGACGAGGGAAGGTGGAAACCCAAACCCCTTATCTTTTTTTCACTAACAGTTCTTCAGAAAATTATCAACTCTTGCTGACAAATATAACCCATTACAAATGGAAAGCAAATGTATGCCTTACTGTCATAATTATCTCTATTGGGGTGGGCACTGCTCTGATCCTGAACACTGAAGAGCTGTGTCCTCCTGCATAGATCTTGTTGCATGTTGGGATCTGAGTTTTTCTTAGACTGCCCTTGCCCTCCCAGAGCTCATTTCCAAGTGTTGCTCCCACACTTCCTCTAAGATATCAGACCGCCTCAGATTCAGTCTTTGACATTCCACCTCCACCATGCTGAAGTTTAAGACTGCTCTACCAAAAATCTCCAAACTTGATTTGTTTTAATTTGGTGGGGTTTATTTATTTATTTATTTATAATGGTGTAAATTGTAGGAAGATTTCTTATGCAGTGCTCTAATTTTATTTTAATTTTAGTGTAGGCAGATTGATCTGCCTCATTGTTATTCTTACATGAGTTAAAAATCTCATTCACCCTTTGAAAAAAGCAATGCATCTGTGCATGGGAAATATACTTAACACAATCACATTAAAATCAAAACTTCACTGAGTTTAGGAGGAAAGAAGGGAACTGTCTTTTCAGCAAAACAGAGGGCGCTTGTACTTGGCAGAACTGAAATTAGCAAATGCTGCCTTTGTGCCTCCCTATGCTGCACCTGTTGGGAAGATAAATAAAGGACTGCCCAGTTCTTTCCCTTCATACCTCCTAAATATATCACTTTAAGAGAGCTTTAAAAAAAATTACAGTATGCTTCTGATCCATAAAAAACTGGATGAGTTTCTTCATTTTCTACTAAACAAGATGGGAGGTTCTACTGGAGAAACCCTGCTTATGAAAACATTAGTAGCTGCCACACGCGTGAATGGTCCTTGGGAATGATATGTCATACAACAAAAAAGAATCTGTTTCAGGAGGGGAAATCCAGGGGGTTCCTTAAACTGAAAGTACATAACGTGTTATAAAAGAAAATACCTAGGGAAGTTTTTCTAAGGATAAGGCCACATACTAGATGTCCCACTCAGGAAAATGCAGAGACTTCACTGAACTGGAGATCCTAATGTAGTAATTGCTTTAGAATGAGGGCAGAAAGTTTGCTCTCATTCAGCCACTAATATGTGGCTTTGCACTCACTGTAAACACCAGTAAAAGAAAGAAAGCAAAAGAATAGAAACATCATTAACTTCAGCTGTAAGTAGGGTTTTCTCAGTCTCACTACAAATGTCTTTTTCTCCTGAGTCTGCAGAACAGTGTAGCAGATACAGCTGTGTAGCTGTAGGTATCTGTTTCTCATCCCATCCATCCCTCTCACATCACTCTCAGTCACTACAGCTGTGCCATTTTTGAAGACTCCAGAAAAAAGTATCTTTCTCTTTTACACTGCTGGTAGCAACCAACATGAGAATATCTGAAGCCATTCTTCTGTCATTCACCTGGGGCTTTTGATGTTCTTCTATGTATACTGGAGGATTTTCTTAGTTTGCTTTGGATAGTTGGTGGTATTTTAGGAGTTAGGAAGAGAAAACTGATTTGACATGAGTGTCCAAGACCGTCCATTGAAAATTTTTATATGCTTGCAGTCACACAAAGATCCTGATGATCTTTACACTGCGGTGGCTGAAGTCCAAGTTAGGAAACAGATACACAAATGGAAGCAATTGAGCTTGGTGTCCCCTCTCTCACCAAAGTTAGTGGAACCCAAAATAGTGTTCAGCTAACCAGCCAGCAGTTGCCTAAACATAGATGCCTACTGCCATATGAAATAACCACTTGGGGCTGGTAGGTAAGACTTGGGACCGGAGACTGCAGGTCTGTAACATTCTGGAGTGGCAGCTAGGAATTAAAAGGATATGCCACAGAATCTGAATGTCAAGGAACAATAAAGCTGAAGAGTTATTCTCTTTAATTTTCCCCATTAACATGTACAAAGCTTCAGTAATGGGCTGTTTTTTGAGAAGAGAAAGGGAGTGTTCAACTCCAGCATTATTTGCATGCGTGACTTAGTTGTACTGCCTCAGTATGCAAACATTTGGGATCAGATTCCTTGGGGGCAGAGGAGGGTGCACACTTCTGTAACCTGCTGGGTGTACTGATCAACAGGGTAGTTGGTAAAAAAAAGAAAGGTGCTACTAATGCCATTTTGCGACTGGGGAGTTCTAGTTGCTTTTAGTTGTTTTGTTTCTGATAGGAAAGAGTCAGTATGTTTTAGTTCGGGGCTAAGATGAATGTTTAAATCAGTTCAAAGTTACTTATTCTTTTTTACACCAGTGAGAACAAAAACAGTAAATTCCATTCCTTTTCAAATCAATATTAATTGATTTAACTCCCCTAACTTTTAGCTCACATCCTAAAAGAGCTTTAAATTTTTAAATGAATGAGTGGTTGCATCATGGATATTTCAAGCCATGAGGCACAAGCACTTTTTATGCTAAATAATAAAGCGCTTATGAAAATTCTGCAATGTGTTCAACAAAACACATGCAGACTTGGGAATCTTCATTAATTCCTACTTCTGGGTTCTAGTTTCTAATTTATCAGGTATGATTTTTGTTTTTGAAACTCCCTGAACTATCAGGTGCATCAGCAAAGATGAGGGCTCTTAGAGAAGAGAAGGAATTAAAGCCAGCATTTGGTTCTGTGCTTGACAAATATATATGACTTTGGAAAATATTCTAGCAACAAAGTTTTGATGACTGTTCCAGTCAGTCTTCACTGCCTCCTGAGAAGTTGTAGGATCAGAAAGAAAGAAACTGTGGATTCAAAAAGTATGAAGACGATAGACAGATTTCTGTTAGGAGACCTGAAAAAGGACAGCACTCACAAAATGGTTTCTCTCTGGCTGCTTTCCTCCATTATCTATATCTGCATTGCTAATGGCATTTCCACAGAGCACTCAGTGAAGCAGTGCAGATGTCTTGCATCCACACTGCTTAGAACTGCCTTCTGAAGAGCACCAATCGCCTACACAGTCCTGTATTTGGCCACGTGTCCTTACGTATCTTTTCAGTTAAAAGTCAAACACCCTGCGACCTCTGCTGCAGTTAGCCATGTTAAATGTCACAACAGTGAGACAGAGCAGTCATGCTGGATGATTTAGGATGTTAGACCTTCCAGAGGAGAGTCAACGGCACTGTCTCATCTGTGCTGTCTGTAGGACTGAAGGAGAAACACATCTGAGAAAGTTCCCCAGGCTTAGTCTTGGAGGAAATTTGTTTGTTCCAGAGAAGACCCTGAGGAGCAGGACAATTTGTGAGCACATTAGTGAATGTGACTGTCACACAGTGCAGAAAGTGGCAGTACCAGGGCTTGGGAGCACAGGTGGGTGACACTTCATAACGAGAGGCCCCCTACATCCCACCTCCATACTCCTCAGAATGTACAGATACCACAGCATGAAGAGAATCCTCCTGGGTCTTGCAGCAGTGGGATGTGTTCAGGGGAGTCACTGGTCTCCTCTCCTTTCATTGGAGATTGCGAAATATTTCTTACATAATTTGCTATCCCCTGGCCCCATGTCTAATTGGAAGTAGAATGTGATCTACTTCTTAGGGCAGTTGCCCTTGTATGTGGTGGCTACAGCAAGTTATTTTGATCGGGTGATTATTACAAAAAGCTCTGTTCTAATTTAATTCTCCATAAGATCAAATGGTGGTTTTAGTGAGTGTCTGAAAGCGTTCAATCACACCATGATGCTTCCTGAGAGGCATCTGTATTAAAATACACACTCATCATGTCTTACAGGCTCAGAATACCTTCCTAATTTTGGTCATAAATGCCAGTAGGTTGTGGTAACATGGAGACACTGATGAAGAAAGGTTCCCTTTTCATACAGATTTATAACTCTTAGGTCTGTGTGCATTGTCATAAGTTGCAAAGGCATTTGCTGCAGGTATTGTTATAGAACCAACCTGGATGCAACATTTTTGAGGCTGAGCAAAAGTAAATCACAAAGTAGATCAAATTGTTATTTTTTTCTTCAGCAGGAGCCATGCTTTGCTCAGCCATAATGCAAACTCAGTCTGAAAGCCTGTTCCACATTTTGTCTTCTCTCAAAACCCTGAAGCAGTGATGAAACTAAATTAAACACAGTTGCAGCTAAACCTGAAGGAGACCCAAGATGAAAAACTTGCTGGTTTAGATAGTGGGATAGATTTTATTCCTTAGTCCTCATCTACCCCAGTGTGGCAGTGGACTAGAAAGACCAATAAGACACAGTTGCTGAAGAGTTGTCATCTATGGTGATGTGGAGAATGTCTTTAGTTAGAGATATCTAGGAACAGTCACACAAGAAATGCCATGCAGATGGAGTAATTCACTGACTAATAGCCTCTGGGTCTCGTGCTGCGATATTCACATAGATGCAGATATTCATGCACACAACGTAGCATGCTCGGCATCATCTGTTTTTATAAGAGCATAGTATCTAGGCCAAAAACCTTATTTTAGACCCAAAGAGGAGCCGTAATACCAATGGAGGCTGTGACTGCCACTCCTCCACAGATGCAGACTTTGGTGAAGGCACAGAGGGTCAGATGCCTGATGACATTTTTTCCACGGCATTCCCTCCAGCCTTACTAATCTTTCATCTAAGCTTTCCTTAGCCCTATTTTTAAAGGGGAAATCTGACCTCTGTCCTCTGCCCCTTTTTCTTTGCCCTTGTTTTTTGTTTCCATGTTTTGCCATGAAGGTTTTTCTCTTACCCAGAAGATTTTTTTCAGCTGGAGAGAAAGTATATTCAGTGAGCTGTGACTGTTATTCACAACAGCATCTCAAAGGCATTCTGTTGTGATGCACTGTTAAGAGCTTTTTCTTATACATACCACTTAACTGGCTTACTGATGCAATCCTTCACAGTTGGTCTGCAAACATCATGCTGTGTTGCTTTCCCTAAAGACAAAGTTAAATGGTTTTTTTTAAGTGAAGGCTTATAATTCTCACAGTTATCAGATGTTTTACTTTCAATATTTTAGAATGAGATTGAGAGGTAAAAAATGTATTTGTATTAAAATAGAGGGACATACGTAATTTACTGAGCCTAACAACCACACAGAGGCATAAGTGACTGTCATGTACACAACTATTGGTTTGTGATTCACCAAAGATTTGCCTAGTGCCATATGTCTCTATTACCTTAGATCTCCTTAATGTTTATGTACAGAAAATATCCTTTTTCTCCACAGATGCAAAATGCTCCCTAATGTTTTTCAGTATAATGCTTAATTCCAAACATCTGAGCCATAATAAATATTCATAATCAAACATGTTTACAAAAAAAGAAAAAAGAAAGAAAGAAAAAAAAGAACTCCTAAGGCCAGTATACGTCCATCCCATCAAGTAATTACATTTCTGAATTTTAGGGTAACATTTCATTCTTTCAGTGGCTGGGATCTTTCCTGAATTACCAGTTAAGCTATTTGAAAAGTTGTTCTTCAGACTTAACTGCAAATTATCTTTGGGTGACAAATGCCCCTAAATTTCTCTTCAGCAAATAAGGAATTGGTTGGATAGCCACCGCCAGAAGATAGTGACCAATGGCTCTATGTCCAGGTGGAGGTTGGTGATACGTGGTGTTCCTCATGGGTCCATTTTGCATCTGGAGATCTTTAAAATCTTTATCAATGACCTAGACAGTGGGATCAAGTGCACCTCCAATAAGTTGACAGATGACACTAAACAGAGTGGTGTTGTTGATACAACAGAAGGAAGGGATGTCATCAAAAGGGACCTGGCTAAGCTTGAAAAGTGGAGCCATGTAAACCTCACGAGGTTCACAAGGCCAAGTGCAACATACTGCAGTTAATCAGGGCAATCCCAGATATGCATACAGGCTGGGAGAAAAACTCATTGAGAGTAGCCCTGTGGAGAAGAACCTGGGAGTCTTGATGGATGAAATGCTGGACATAAGCCAGCACTGTGCTCTTGCTGGTCAAAAAGTCCATTGCACTGTGGGCTGCATCAAAAGAGGCGTGGCAGCAGGGTGAGAGAGGGGATTGTCCCCCTCTACTCTGCCTTTGTGTAGTCCCATAGAATCACAGAATCACCAAGGTTGGAAAAGACCTCTAAGATCATCCAGTCCAACCATCTACCTATCAGCAATATTTCCGCATCTGGCAAATACTGTAAAAATGTACTGTGTCCAAGCCTGGGGTGCCCAGCACAAGAAGGCTGTGGAGTTGTTGGAGCGGGTCCAGAGGAGGGCCATGAGGATGCTCAGAGAGCTGGAGAACCTCTCCTATGAAGATAGGCTGTGGGAGTTGGGCTTGTTCAGCTTGGAGAAAAGAAGGCTCTGGGGAGACCTCATTGTGGCCTTTTCAGTACTTAAAGACGACTTATAAACAGGAGTGAGACCAGCTTTTTACATGGTCTGATAATGACAATGACAGCAGGAACAGTTTTAAACTAAAAGAGGGGAGATTTAGGTTGGACATTAGGAGGATATTTTTCTCTCAAGGAGTAGTGAGGCACTGACACAGGCTGCCCAGAAAAGCTGTGAATGCCCCATCTCTAGAGGCCAGGTTGAATGGGGTTCTGGGCAGCCTGAGCTGCTGGGTGGCTTTAAGGTCCATTCCAACCTAAGCCATTCTATGTGGTCCTCCAGTTATGCAGAGCATTGGATTTATGACACAACTCCTCTAAAAATATAGTGTGTTTTATTTCTTTGACTTTGAGTGAAATATTTCAGGATGGCTCAGCAAAACAAGGTATTGTGATTTGGATCAAGCAAGAGTGACTTTTCTAAGCAAAATGGTTCCTGACCTGGCTGGAAAATTATCTGAATCATCTGTAAGAAAGTTCTCATGGTTACGTACTCAGTATGACTGCCCTTTCAATTTTATTGCTGACTTTTATCCTATAGATAGACGTGTAACTGTCATTGAAGATATATTGTTAAATGTGAGTAATAAATTAGTGCAGTTCCCAAGCAGCAGATCTTTGTTTTCTGAAGCTTATAATCCAATAACCTTTAGTCCCCTTTATCATGTTTTGCAGCTTTCAAAAAGGAATTCAGCACTCCTCTCTGCACTGCTATCTCTGGTATCACATTGTGGTGTCTTTCGCTTCCATTTTTCCCCAGGGAATCTTATGAACTAACTGAAAGTATTTGCTTTCAGAGAAAAGTTAACAAACTATGAAAGAAACAAAACTGAGAAAAAAAGCATACTTTTTGCCACACTTTTTCACATGTGGACACATTTTTCTGATGAGTGACTTAATGTCTTTCAGTAAATACAAAGCAAAGATCAATTAAATTTGGGGTATTTAAAGCAGAATTTCTCTTGGCTGTGCTTGGTTTCTGATTAGTACCTGCAGCCAGAAACAAATTATTCTGTGGGCAACCTGATACATTAAAAAAATTGTTGCACTACTGAATGGGCCTAAAGAAAATTGTGCTTTGTTCGTGCATTTTGTTCTGTACGAAATCGTCTCCTGAACTTCATGGATAACGAAATCTGACTTTCCAGGCATTTGTGTCTTTTACCACTGCAAATGCTAAAACACAGATCACTGGATTTTGATATCTGAGCCAGATTACTAATTTTTAACCTTAAGATGGGAATCATACCTGCTCTGCCTCTTCCCTGCTCCCTGGAAAACAGCCACACGTGGGATGGGATTCAGAACAGCAATGTTGCTGGCCAGCAGCGCCACTTATGGGTCACTAGCATATACAGTAGAGACCATCAGGTTTAGGAGCATATGTGGTCAGCTTACAGACCTTAATAAGACCTTTTAAACATATAAAAAAGTCAGTGTGAATACTTATAGCTGGACTACAGTATATTGAAAGTGATAGCAAAATTTTCAGTTTTGGACGTTAAAAATAGGCCTTTTTTTAACGATGGAATAAATTAGAAAGTCAAAACATTCAGCTAAGCGAGGCCCTCAAACTGTAGCCAGTCTGTGATCTGTGAGACACAAGCATAAATACTGCTTTTTCTCCATGATGTGCAAGTGCTCAGCAGCCAACTTTTATGGTTTCATTTTTGGAGCAAAGAGTAAGAGAAGAAAGATACAATGGAAATAGTATGGGAACAGAAATGAAATTTATTTCCCACATGTTGGTGCCTTGTGGATTAAGTAGGATAAAAATGAACTTGGGAAAGCATGATAACTTGATAACTAAATTACAGCATCTATTTTAACTTTATTTTTTCTATTTTAAATGCTGTCAACTCTTGGCAGCCTCCTGGTTCCCCATTACAGTATGTACACAACGTCAAGCTTGCCAAGGAGGTCTTGCACCGGTGAGGGTGCTAACTGCTGATGGCTTCCTCCTTCTTACCAGGCGTGATATATGTTTAGGGTTATTTTTTTATGTATGAGTGATGTAGCCCTTTACTGGACAGCCTACTTGCACAAACTTAGGAGAATGCAGTTTTGTAAACAGAGAGTTTATTAAGGAAATGATATTTGTTGAAGGTCATGGTTACAGTGCTCTTTAGTGAATAATGAAAGTAAAGTTCTATATGAAAGGAAAGTTCCCATAAGAAATGAGAAAGTTGTGGACGCTCACATGTTTGACTTGGCTTAATAACATCATCATAGGAGAATGGGACCTGCAAGGAACACAAACATTACCCAAATGATGGCTGTTTCTTTGCACCACCATACTTACAGATGGCAATGAAGACTGAATCTCTTGCTTTGGTTTCTATTCCACAGAATTCGCTGTTGCTGGGCTTTCCCAACAGTTTACTCAATTTTTTAATCCTTCTTAATCAGAGATATTTCTGCTTTCATCCTATGATGATTTGATCTGATTCTGTGGCCCCTGAAATCCTATATAATTGGAAATATACAGTCAGTTTCTGAATCAGTATTGTAGATGAGATTGTCTGATGAGAGAAATTATTATTCTTGTGGGTTTTTTGTTGTTGTGTGTTCCCCATTAGGAATGGTTTTAAATTTAATCATATATAAAACTAAACCTTGAATCAAATTCTTTACTAATTTCATTTATCCTGTTCTCCACCTGCACATGCATCACTGGATTATGAAGTTTTAATTCCTGAAAAATATAAATAATTGCAGACAGAACTTAACCTGAGCTCCTCACTTTCATGTCTAATCAGAAACAGTAAAAGAGAGCCAAATCAGACACTGTCATCTGTCTATATCATTAAAACCAGAAGCAGAAAATAGAATTAATAATTTTATCAGTTTGATTCCATCACATTGTTGACCAGAATAATAGTAAAGTAGGCAAGGCATGAGAACACCTCTGCTTTTTCAATTCAGCCTTTCAATCTAAAGTTTAGAGTCTCAGGACCTCAGGGCCTGGGATTGAAGTACACTTGAAATGCCGTCTGTAGCTTTATTTTAAAGGTAACATAGATATATCCATGCCTATGGATATTCAAAAAGAAAGTATTTGTCAGTGGAAAGCTCAGACGCATGAGGTAGACAAAAAATCTTGTCTGTATGGTCATGTGCATGTTTTGCAGACTGCTGAGTGTTCTGCTCCTTACTGAAAAAAAAAAAAAAACCATGCATTGATTTCAAGTTTAGTCCAACTGAATGCAAGAGAAGCATTTCCATAGTTTACAAATGATTTTGGTTCAAGGTCTCTGTCTCCCAAATCATTTAAACTGAGTTCACCTAACACTACTGTTTACCAACAAAATGCTCATCAGGCTCCATTAATATCTTTTGTTATTTGAGCAAGTTCCTGTCTTCCGAAAGATGAGACTGCAGCTATTAATCACATCACTGATGACCCTGTGAGTCTGTACAGACCTGGATGAAGTGACCTATAAAAAATGGTGAAATCATTTGTGGCTGCACTCAGAGGAAGACTACTTACATACAACTGCACAAGAGTTGGGGTGAGCCATGCTCTCTCCTCAAACTAGTATTTTGTCTATTTTTGTTTGACAAGAAGAGTCAGCACTTTGGGAATGTCTACGTAATAGTTATATTTGTCTGATCCCTTGAAGCTGTATCCACGAACTTAATCCACCTACTTAAATGTGACACAAGTTGACAGGCCTTTGTGACAAAAAGCATTAGGTGATCATCCTTGTGCTCTCTGACATATAAAAGTCACTTTAACATGCTGCTGTTGCACAAACAGATATCTTACCTGTATCCATGGTGATGCAGTTATAGTCCTGATTTCATTTTCAGGTAAATGGGAGTAAGCCTTCTGGTCAGACTGGGTAAGATCCTGAATCCTTTGGTTGTTCAGATCAGAGTCTTTGCTGGGTTGTGACCAGTCTACATTTAACTGCAGGAAGAAATAAATGCAGGAGACTTTCCTCCTCCCTCCTGTAAATGTTCCAACTCAGGGTTTGTGAAATGCTATGTTTACAGTTTGTGCAAGCCCTGATTTAATATTTAAGGTCATTTTCTTCTCATAAGGAGGGAAAAAAAAAAACATTACTCATTTTCTAGTATCACTGAGCATTCTTCATAAGCATGCCCCAAACAAACCTGCTCATGATTACAGTCATGAGGTTAGAAGGGTCATACAACCAGACCCCTTTCTCAGTATGCTGGAGGTTACCTGCAGCTCTGCAGCACAGTAGTGAAGTAGGACCTGGGGACTCTTTTAGAACTGTCAGTATGTGTCATTATGTTTACACTTCAACGTGAAAAGTAATAGATATGATGTCAGGGAGTTTCTATGCTTGTTGCTGTCATATAAGAAGGTGGAAGAGGGAATTTAGAGCCTTTGAAAACTGTCCATTACATGTAAGTATCCTGTCAATTTCCTGCCAAAGCATTCTGTGGTTACTGCAGGTTGAATGTCATTGCAGCCAGGCCTAAAATGGAATTGAAGTTTTAAATAATGATAGCCCCAGTTGAGCAAGGTTCTTAAGCATTTCCATAACTTTATCTCATAGGTATGTTGTGGAACTTTTTAAAGCTTATTTATCTATATCCATAGCAAAAGACTTTAAGTCTTACTTTATATGAAAAATTGAACATAGTAGATGTGGAATAGTAATGGAAAATTGTTGGTAATGGGTCAAGTTGCATCTCCTGCTCACTTTCAATGGTGTATGTGTGCATGTATAATTATAAATCACAAATGAAAAATGTCTTGGCTCTAAGCGCTCATATCCTGTATCAAACTGGATCCTGAATGCATCTCATGACATGGCTGAGACATGAAAGCATTTCTGGAGATGTTATACCAAGCGACACTTGTGCTTTCACTTTATTTACTAAACACACTTCTTAATATGCTATCCCTTCTTAGTAGCCATGTAGAAAACACTGCTAAGTTACTTCATTTTCTTTTCGTAAACGTATGTAGTCAACTGCTATAGAAGTTTCAAATCCAAAGAATAAGCCAAGGTCTGCTTTTAACATGACACAATCCACTGAAATGGGACAGTCTGGACTTCTTCAATAAAGAACTGCATAGAGGAGACCATTACTTTTTGTCTTAGAATCCAGGAGACAGAAATCAGATTCAGTTGCTTAGCAGAAGACAAAATTGACATTGTATCCATCCAGTTGTCATTGGATTCAATGAACGTTCAATGGCCTGCTTCCCCAGAAGCTGAAGAGGCTTGTCCCAACCCACTGAAGAATCTTCTCCCAAGGGTTTGAAGAGTTCCTGCTGGAAACACTTTCTCCACCATCAGCCCCCTGACAATGCCTTGACAGAGCACCATATTAGGCAACGGGATTGTTGAGAATGGCATCTGGGAACTCCAGTGAGCATGTCTCCTAGGGAAGGACCACAACAGTAAGCTGCTTATTGAGTGCACAGAGCCCTTTCCTGGCTGACAAGTCTGTTTCAGAGGTCATCCAGAGAAGGCTATCATTCTTTAGGGAGGTGGAAACTACTCAGTGCTATTAATGGTTTTTTCCTGGCTGTCCTCAAGAATAGAACTGTAAGCTCAGCATGACCATGAAAGGGATTGCACATGATCAAAAGATTATGATGAAGTATCTCCCATGTCTTTACCACCTCCAATGCCTGGAATTCTCTACTTTTCTTTTTTGCCTCCCACTCCATACTTCAGGTCTCTCTTATCAGCTCAGCTTTTGCCTGATTTCCTAGCAATAGCTTTAAAAGCCTTGAACTGTGATTCAGGAAAGAAACCATTGACTTCCAGATCTGGCTTCAGCCATCTTCCTGTCTGTCTTAGTTTCAGCTGGGTCTGAATTGTTTTCTTCAGAGTGTCTAGTATGATGCTATGTTTTGGTTCTAGAAGAAAAACCAAGTTGGTAATACACCAGTGTTTACTGGACAGAGCCAAGACCATTCCAGTTTCTCAGCAAAGGGCTTGGGGATGTGGAGGGTAAGGAGATGGGAGGGGACAGAGTCAATACAGCAGATTTAAACTGGCCAAAGGGATATTTCATATCATATGACATCATGCAAAAAGGTAGTTTTGAAGAGGGTGGAAGTTCATCTCCCTCTCTTCTGCTTACTAGGTAGCTATCTGGGCACTGTTTGGAAGGGTGGTGAGCAATTGCTTGTGTATGTATCACTTGTTATATATACATTTGTATATGTATATAAATTGTCATAACTAATATACTTCTTATATCTTAGTAAATATTTTTATCTCAACCCATGAGTTCTACTTTGTATTTTTTTTTTTTTATTATTCTCTTCCCCATCCCACTGGGAAGTGGGGGAGTGAGTGAATGACTGTGCGTTGATTAGCCACATGCGGGGTTAAACCACAGCACCATCACAGAACTGTAGTACAGTTGAGTTTGGAAAGAATCTCTGGAGAATGTCTAGTCTAACTTCCCTGCTTAGAGCAGAGTCAGTAGAGCATGGCCATGATGTTGCTCAGGTTTTGAGTATCTCGTTATTTATCTGAACACGTGAAATTACTTTCTGGTTATAATAAGAGGTCTGGTCTACATTGTAGATTTTGGATAACACTTGTGCCTACTGATAGGACTGCAAAGGTGTGTAATTTCTGAACAAAATTCTGTGATAGGAGATCTAGAATATTTGTAAAAATGCTCAGGACATTGAGTTTTGGATATGATGGGCGACTATATTCCAACACCGCAAAGTACACATTTCTGGAACAGCTGTATCTAGACCTCGAGTGTATAGCACACTCACAGTTTCAGGCTGGTAAAACAGAGATGTTATTTTATCCTCATTATGAGATTTCAAAGTAGTGAAGAAATAATTTTCCAAGACTTGCTTTTCTTTTTCATAATTTCCGAGGCCATAGAGCAGAGTTTACTATATTAATTGGTAGAGCAGAAAAACAAATTGCTATAAATCCAAGTAAAGCTATTATGTTCTAATGAGATTCTGTGTCTATTGGCCTTTACTATACATTTTCCTTTTTATTCTATGATAGGTGCAGTGATCAGGCTTACAGCACTGTACCTTTTTCCCCTAGTGAGGGCTCTGTTTGGACTCTACAATGATTTGTTATAGTGTTTGTGAATGTGACTGGAAGTTCCTAAACCATATCGTATTCACACACTCAGCCTAAAACTATCTTTGCACTAAAAACATTCTCCCTTTTAAACACTGCATGAATTTGCTAGGAATGAAAAGTATGTTTTAGTTATATTTAGACCTGTGTGCAAAGGAATAGCCTTACCAGCATTTTTGTGTGGTAGAAATTTAAGCTTTATTTCCTGAATATGACCTGAGATAGGGTCTCGAAGGTTAATACCCATAACATGACAGAAGTTACTATCAGCCATCTACTGTTACTGTTAAGGATTTCAACCTTTTAAATCATTGCTTGTTGCAAGTAGTTGAACTAGTTGAACCATAAGTCAAAACACTATCTCCTATAAATATTCCTATTTTCAACCAGTCTAGAATCCTAAAACTTTCATAGGCTGTTAATAAACTTCCTTAATTCCTTTGGCTATTTTAAAAAATAAGCTTTATCTAATTAATTTACTCTTGTATTTACATATCTGAGCACATGACTCCACAAAGGATAACATTCAAATAGGATAGAAAGCCAGTTTCTCTATCACACAATTGAAAAGGGTAGTGATTTAAATTAAAAAATATGAGGAAGGAAGGAAGGAAGGAAGGAAGGAAGGTTAAGAAAGACTCCATTAATCTTCACAACTAAGGTGCTATCAGATATTATTCAATTGATAGAAAATTTGCTCAAACATAAGCTAGCTTCTGACATAAGAATATCAGTTATGATGTTGGTTTAGTAAGTTAAACATTGTAAGTACCAACTGACAAATCCAACACAAACTTGAAATTCAATTTAGATTCCTTAGCATTCCAGAACTGTCTTTATAAACTGGATTTGACTAGATTTCTAGAAAAGTTCTAGGGTCCTTCTATATAAATTAATATGAAATATGCAGGTAGACAAGTATGGTATCTCTCCAGATTGAACAAGTTCAGTTCCTTCTTTTCAAAGAGCATAAACTTTAGACTTCTGACCACATCACTCTAAAGATGCTAAGTACTGCATGTGTGAAAGCCAACAAAATTTGAGAACTGGTTTGTGAAACATTAAATTAACCCAAACTGTGTCCAAATTCAGTAACTATATACCACAAGTGTAAAAACTATATGCTTTTGATTTTAAGCTCAATCAATGTCTTCTTTCCTTTTTTTTCAGAGACTGAAACTGAAAATGCTCTACCGCCTCCAGGTTGGTATGATCAAAAAAAGCTTATTAGTTCTCTAATACTAACAAGAGAATTGCATGGGACTGGAAACTACATAGCCATAATACATTTTATGTTCATTGTCTTTCTGAAAGTAAGGAGACAATAAGAATGGTAAGAAAGCCTGCCCAAGTAAGATATTCTCACTTCATGTTCCTTCCATGTCAGGTTCAGGTTCAGGTTTTTAAGATACTTGATATTTGCATAAGGATGAAAACATACATTTTCATATACATCTCCCATCAGGGTACCAGAAAATGATGACTGCTTAAATTCAGTGGCTAAATTATTCTGTCTTCTTTGATGGTGAACAACATTTAACTACCAAAATAATCCCTTTCATTTCCCATTGAAGGAGGGTGAACTTCGAATAAAGATGACAGAATCAGGCACAAGATTCATCTTACTTAATTCTAGCCATCCGAAGATTCTGTGTTTTGTCTAAGCTGGTCAACAGTGCTCCATCTATAACCAATGGAGAAGACCAGGTCATGTCTGCTTATCTAATGGACATTTCCTGGAAAATGAAACTAAAATGTCACTGGCTGTCTACGTTTACATAATTGCCTCAACAAGTATAGATGTCTAGGAGGGTGAATACTTTCAAGGAAGTAAAGTTGGGTGAGTTGAAACTCATGCAAAAGGACCGGAGTTTCAGATATAGCTGAAGCTCTGTGCAAAGCTGCTACCTTATCTTTAGTGGGAGATGGAAAGGTAGGAAAACCTCATGGACCAGAGATGCATTGAGAAACTTATATTCTCATATGCTGGTTAATACATATATATGATATACTTGTCTAATTTAATCATTTGGTGAGTTTATTCTCTCTGTAGCTACCTGATCAGTGGTACGTAATACATACTTCCCAGTTCACATGTTAAACCTGCATTTACTAACAGTCTTGCAAATTGTCATTTTACACAGCTAATTCAAGACATTTTTGTTTGAATTATATACTTTTTCATTTTTGAAAATGACAAAGTATGAAGACAGTAGTATTATTTGCCTCAAAGAGTTTCATGTTTAAATAACCCACAAGAAATATTCATGTTAGGATGAGCTCTTTCATCTTGTAAATATATTTCTAATTCTTAAAATCTTCCGTAAAATAAAATCAGTAGACCTTTATGGTTAAGCAGAAACCGTGCAAGAGTATTACTAACCTGGAAATGGCAGCCACTTCTCTTAACCTCCTTCTGTATGAGCCAAGATGCTGTCATTATATGTTCCTGAGGGCACATAAAGAGGGAAGTTAATTGTTCAAGAAACCAAACTGTAAAACACGTAAATAATTTATTGGACATATTCAGCATTTTGAACCATGCCAGGAAATTTCTGGGAAGGCACTGGAACAGTTTCATCTAGATTCCATTGTCAGGCTGGTATACTTGGTCCTAAATGAGGCTTTTGAATGGGATTTAAACTTGCTACCACCTTCCAAGAATAGTGAATTTTCCTAATCCCAGTTACTAATGGGAAAGCAATGTGTTAGTATAGCAGAATCATCATTAAAAAGGAATGTTTGACAGACAACAGTTTTCCTGACAGTTAGACCTTGGAAATTTCTGGCAAGCAGAAGCAACTAAGGGTCTGTCACACTCACAGAATATGAGCTTCTCTTCTACATTTCAAGTTTTATTTTCAGAGTTACTGTAGCTATTTGCAAGTGAACAAGAAAATAGGAATCAAATCCCCTGGCTCTTGCAGTTGTTCCCTCCAGGACAAAAAAAGTTATCTTAGCTACACTTTAATGTTGTTAGTACATTGGCCTTCATCTAAACCCGAGTTATACCAGGCCTTTTGTAGGTAAGTTCACTAGACAAAGTTATTTTTCACTGTAACTGACTATTGAGTGTTTATACTTTGAAGACAGTACAACTCATATGACTTGACAAGCTACTGAATTTGCTTCGTATGCAAACTGTATGAGGTAGGAAATCAAAGGGGATAGGAATACTAACAAAAATCTGATAATTAATTTGATATTGTTAAATCTACAGTCCAAGTTTTCTCACTCGTAGAATGTTAGAGATACTTCACATACACCTCTTTGGAGTACATGGTGAGCTAGCAACACTTCTGGTAAAAAAATACAAATCAAATAGCCCGGGAAAGATGATGATGGTAATGAAGAAGATAATGAGAAATAATCAAGGACAGTCTCAACACCCTGTCTCTCTTTACTGTTTTAAGAATAAACCAGTTAGGCAACGTATTTCTGGTTAGCATTAATAGCTGGCAGTGTCTCATGTCTGATCCAAGTCTATTCATATTATCAGACTTATTTAATTATTTTCAAAGGCTTTGGTATGTAACACTAAGAGCAAATGACTAACAATTGCTACTTACAATACAAAACAAAACAAGACAAAACAACAACAACAAAAAAACCACACCAGTATTTTGCTTCCACTGAGTACAGGAACATCAATGTCTTGTGACTCATTCAAAATGTAGAAAATCTATTGATATGCACGCATCTGTAAAAAAAATGTTTTAAAGGACTACAATTTTAAACTGTACATATAGGTATACTTATAAATCTTTAATCATGTTTTTTTCAGTACTAGCAGAATCTAGAATATTGATATATTTTTTAATTCTGTGTAAGTTTTTCTTTTTTACTTTAAGATCCTCTCAAAAATATACTTGTGCTTCCTACACAGAACAAAAAACACCACAGGATGGTGGAACTGAAAAGGGTAAAGGTAAGTTTGAAATCATATTTCAAAAATGGACAGCAAAAAGAACATTCCAAAACGCTGTTCTGGTGCTATATTGCTTGAGTTATAACTCAGGAATTTGGTGCCAGATTTTATAAGTGTGATGTGAAACTTCCTAGATCATCATTCTGCATGACTTCTCTAGCACAAGGAAACTAGGATGTCTATGAGTATCTTCAAAAATTCTGCGAACAAGACTGACACTGTTTAGCACCAGTAGTTATACAGAATGCTTTCCTAATAGATGAAATTTCAAGCGCATTGCATGAGCAGAAGGATATCTGTCTACTAAAGTGAATGTTGGCCCTGACCAGCCTTGCTTAAACTCAGTTACTGTGCACATTAATTGCTTTTAATTAGTGGGGGAGATCTCCTATCACTCTAAGCTGTTTCTATTCTACCAGATACTTGATATTGCATGTTCCATCTTTCAGCAAAGTCCAGTAGAGTTCACACATTCATAAAAATAAATAAGTAAATAAATAAATAACAATTCTATATTGCTTTTCCATCTAAGAAAAAGAAATTCCTCCATTCCTCTTCATCATTGGAAGTCCAGTGACTGAGGTCATTACAAGTTCTGAAAAATGTCTCTGAGGGCAGTTTACTGTTAACAAACCCAAAACTGTTCCACTCCCAGTGCATGTAAAAATGCTCTCCATTTTCAGGACAAATTTTGCATTGCTGTCATTAGACTCCAGCTTTGTTTGCAGCTCTTCTAGTTAAGAAGATACATTTTGAGGGAACTGGGTCAAATTCCACTTCTTTTTGTACTCCCTACAAGTAGAATTCAAACAGCTCAGCAGCTTATTTTGAAATGGATAATCTTTTTATTTTTATTCTCACAGAAAGTTAAACCATAATAAAATATACTTACAACAGATGCAATGCTTGCTTTTTTTCATTTGGCACAGTTATGCTTTCCATGGCAAATCAAGAAATGGCTTGCTTGAAAATACATTCTGCCTTTTGATCTCTTAGACAAAATCTTGCCATTTAGAGACACTAGATTCACACTTGAAACTTGGAAATTTATTTGGCGAAGTCATGCATGGCCATTTTTCTCAGCAAAATAAAAATGCACTGAGAGTACATGATTTGAGTATTCCTTAGAATATAAAAATGACGAACCAAGCTCCAGAGCATGTTATTTTGCTAGCCATTTTTGTGTTGAGCAATTATTTTGACAAGCAACATTTTGTGTGAGTAATCAAATCTGTCATCTTGGTAATGCAAACATAATTCAGGAATAATTTGCATGCCTAATGATAAGAAAAAGATGAAGGTCTTGCCCCAGGCTATTCTAGCAGTTAGTTCTGCTTGGTTTAATTTTGTTGTGAGAAATGTTTGTTCCTGAACTGAATATGCACAGTGCTCTCTCCGCTACTCACAAATCTGCATTTCATTGAACTAAAAAGAAATCATGGTAGGTATCACATCAAATACTTCAGTTGTGTTTTTATACATTATTTTATCATTTCTGTTTTGAATTTAGTGAAGAATATGGGAATTTCCTAAAGAAAAAAAAAAAGCTTTATTGGTGCTCATCATATAAAGTAGGATTTTGCTGCCTCAATTTTTTTTGAGATTCTTCTATGGGAAGTGTTTCCAGTTTCAATTCACGGTGGCAGTAGCCAATGGGATTTCCAGTTAAAATCTGAATACCAATATGTAGAAAGAATGACTTTCTGTTGAACTGTCAACTTTGCAAGTTAATGTTGATGTCAATGCCAGACACTCAGCATTCTCAGCAGTAGTATTTGCCTTTTTTCTTTTTTGATGACATATTTGTTGCATGGCATCATGCAGTTTCTCCTGTCAGCTCCTGCTTTGTTGCAGAGTATCACCAAACAAGGGAGAGTACATTTTCTGAGAGTGATTCCTTCGTGTTTGTTTGACAGAAGAAAATCTTTCTAATTGTTACCATAACACACAAAAGAGGAAAAGATCGTTTCTCCCATTTTTCCAAAATCAATATGTATTGAAGACAAAAACACCTGGAGGTTAGATTTTGTGTAAGCTATTTTTAAAATTGTTTCTCTTGTTTCACAAATAACAGATTTGTGTACTTCCCTGAGTGCGTTTAAGATAGGAAACATTTCATATCTGAATTCCACAGTGATTTTATGATGCTGTACGTTAGCAGTTGTAACTCCTTTGTTAGTAAATTATAAGAAACAGCACATTGGAATCTGGGGAAGGCCTCTGCAACACAGTCAGACAATGCCTGAATGTAGTATGTAGGTAAGAAAGGTTGGGCCATAATTATGGGGTCTATATTTTTCCCCTATTTTCTCAGACAAAGTTAGTTGCAGAAGTTAGGAAATAAGGTATATCTTCCTGTGTGTCTATCTTACTGTTCTATTTCTTTGTAGTAGTTACTGTCTATGTGAAATAAAATATTTATGTCCCTTTATGTTCACTGTAAAGATAAAAAATGGAGGATGAGTCATAAAGTCTTTATCTTGTCATTACTTTGCAGTAAATCAGCAGCTTACAGCAGTAGTTGTGTGTATACAGAATTTTTTATAGTATTCCTAGTTTGAAAAATATCTGCATTTAGTAAAAAAATCAGGATACAGAAGAGCATACATTTAATCTTCAGATCAAAATGTCATTCGCCAAATTGGCCATGTTATCCCATTCTCATTCATTTTACGTCTGCTTTTGTTTTTAATTTTAGCATTATCTTAAACACTGATTACCGTTATTATTGTTTTTCCAGTTGCTGGAATAAATGAATTTTAATATCAATTTGCTCATTCCTTTTTAGGTCCAATCCAGCAATTCAGAGAACTACTCAGATTTCTGCATGATTTACTGATATCTTTTCTCTAGGTTCCATCCAATCATCTACTAAAACATTTGCATGTTTCATTCTTGTTATTCCTCCAGGTTTCACTTATCCATTCATCTGTCTACTAAAACTTCCATTGCTGATGTATGTACTTCAGTTACAGGGCCAAGTACCTCTTGATTGGAGTGCTGAACACTCTTTGCAAATCAGATGGGTATCTGAAGGCAACTAAATTTCAAAACTCTTAGAAGAGTCAAGGTGTGCTCAATAATTTCTGCAAAAACTAAAATGACAGAACCAGTTGGTTGAGTTATTGTGGATTTATTTATGTAGAATGAATACAATGGTTCACTTTTTGTAATCTTTATCTCCTGCCTTCGCCCTGAATGCTTACTCCAATGTGCAGTACTACAAAAAATGTTATGGCATTCTGAACTCTATTGCAGCTGCAAAACAGTGTCTCTGCCCTGTTCACCTCTCTCTCAGTGAGCAATGGCAAGGGATCAGCAAAGAAAGATTAATAACTTTACCAGCTCAGGTCACCAATTAAATTGAATTTGAGGTGCTGCTCCAGGAGCATTCGTTTAGTTGCTAGAACAATATGTTCAGAAAACTGACATGATTTATCAGTACTGTGCTTTCATTGAAAATCAACATATTCATTGTCGGCTTAGTCCCATTGAAGGTGGTGAGAATGTGTCCATATAAGATATGCGTTGTTTTTTTTTAATAAATAAAAAATCATGTTTGTAAGATAATATATTAATCCTTCATCTGCAGGCCTACAATTGAAACTTATATCCTCTTACCAAGGGATTTCTTTTTTAAAAGAAATTTGATGAATCATTAAAAAGGAATGAGTAAAATGTCATGGCTACGTAGTTAAATTTTGTCAGACCTTCAGCTAGCTCTCAGTGATTAATTAAGCATAAAATTTAATAAGACCAGAATTTTTTAAAAATGTAATTAAATTTTATGTGTTTTTTGCCATTGCTATTGCATTTGTCCTGAAAAAAATAAAGACAAACTAGAACTTTAAGTGAAAATCAAAGGATGATTTAAAGTAAATCACTGATTCTTGATACCCAAATCTGAAAAACAAAGTTAATACATTTCATAAAATAATTCTATTTCAGATATCTTTTCCTCCACTTTGAAATGTTCTCCAGATTATTTTCAATTACATTATAAAAGACTTATCATTGTCTTTACTTCATGTACATACTAAATCCTAGGTATATATATAGTTTATTCTAGCTTTTCAACTGTTTCACAGGTAATTTTTTTATTTTATTATATTTTATTCTATTTTAACACACTAAAACCTTCTGTACATTTTGATCAGACATTCCTATCTTTGGTATTTCCAGTAAATGTCTAAAATTCAAAGAGATTTAGGAGATTATTGTAAAAATAGTCTTCAACTTATTCTGGATTTCTGGTAAGCACGACTACAGTATTTCAGTTTTAATGTCAGTTTCATGTTTTTCAGGCTCTTGGTTTATACAAATATGTATACATAACTGTACTTTATTAGATTAAACATTTTAAAATACCTGAATAGCAATTGTTTCTAGTGATTTGATACCTGATGATTGCCAGCATTTAGTGTGATTAAAAGGAAAATCCTGTGGGATTATAATAGTTCTAGCTGTATTTTAAGGCGTTATCCTATAATATGTGAAAAAAAAGTTATTTATTTGTTGAATTTTAGATTAATATTCTAATAAGTAAGTAATAAAGTATAAATATAGGAGATTATTTTTTACTGTTGCATACCTTGATCTAATGATGCTGAATGCATATATGGTACACATTTTAATTGCAGACATGGACATCAGAGAAATGGCATCATCCTCAGGTCAGATATGTGATTGACCTTGATTTCATTGTGGCTTTTTTTGTATTTACTGTGGATTACATCTCTAACAAACAGAACCACTCAGCAGCTTTCATATAAACTCATGATTTAATAATAGATCACAGTTCACATCTCATTTTTTTTCTACTTGCTTGAAACATTAAGGTTTACCATTTCAGCTACTGAATTATGCAAAGCTTTCTTCATCGTTTTGAAGCTTCCATTGTGAATGCTCCTGACTATTATGATTTTTCCCTTTCTTTTGCAGGTTTTACATTTTCACATATTTGTTTTAAAGCAGATGATCAACTGTACTTTGAGTTTCTTTATGTATTTTTTTATTTGTATTTCTTTTCACAGATGAAGATGACACTTCAGTTAGCACACCACCAGCAGGTTAGGACCATGATAGTTTTTTTTTATGTGTATGTATGTATGGATTTTTCTCTTGACTATTAATGAACGAAGTCCAACCATTTGGATGGCTGCATGCCATCTGAAAAATCAGTAGTAGTGAACTGATCAACAATGGCAGAGATTCTCACTGATAAAAGCTAAAAAAATATAAATAAAACTTTAAATCACAAAACTCTGTCTTTTAATTTCAACTATTAATAATAATAATGTTCAACTTAAATAATTAAACTAATTCAAGAGTTCAAAATACTATCCCCTCAGATAAATCTCGAATAACATAAAAATATCTGTTATTTAGAATCACCTCAAAGGATGAGTGGAAATCTCAAGTGGAAATTGAACTAAATTTAGGCTTTCCAGAGAAATGGGGAAAAGATTTCTGACTTTATTTTTCTCAGCTGTTCACTTCCTTTTTCTGGTATTCAAATAGTTCCTCATGGGTATAGCCCTAGGTATTTATTCTAATCTTCTTGCATGAAGAATCATTGTTCTTAAAATCCTCATGACCTGAGGTCAATTTAATTGTGATCTCTGAGCTGGTGTCATCTAAATTGCTCTTCCCTTTCAGATGGGATGTCTAAGCCTTCGGAAAGAAAGGATTCAGGTGAGACCTCCTGAACAACACATTGAAACAGTCCAAATTTTATACGATACAATGATTATTAATGAGTTATTTCTTAGATTGTACTTTTTTTTTTTTTAATTCCACTATGTACACAGTATCAAATATTAACTTTTCAAATGCTTTTCAAAATTAGGAACATACGTAGTTTTCTAGCAGCCAAACTAGGAGAGAGAGAAGACTCTGATGTACCAGACAGAACACATACCAGATGCATACATACATACTTATCTATCTGCATGTATTTCCATACAGATAGATATGCAACTATTCCCTTCCTCCTCAGCCAACAGGGTGACAGTGGCTTACCTGAATCTCATACACAGGCCCCAGGAGACTATAGGAGAATGGCTTCTTCTCACAGCGCAAAGGATGGTGGGGAGAACTTAGCAAAGTCATAACCTCTTTCTTCCTACTCTGCCAGGTAACGCATACTGCGCCCACTTTTGTGGTTTCAGGATTTGCAGCCTCTGGAACAAAATGAGCAGCAAGTACTTCAACCATGGTTACCGAACTGGTGTAACAGTCAAACCTATGTTCTGTTTTGATTGTTTAATAGACAGGAAAAAGCTAATATCCAGAGATGATGATAATATTTCTGCGTTACATCGTACCAAATTAATGAGTCTATGTATACCTCTTTCATTTATTAATATCCATTTTCCATTTCACCCTGTGGTGTCTCAGGTTCATTACTGTACCTGACCAGTTCCTATTTCAAGCACTGTCAGATCCTTCTGTTCATACCTGTAACTCTCGCTTGTTCTTGTGTTATGTCTTTCCATATACTAGTATACCATACCAGCATAATTTAAATAGTTTGTACAGAGAGTAGATATAGATATGTATCTATATATTTCTCTGTGCATGTGTGTCCATGTATGTTTCTATATATGTGTATATACATGTGTGTATATACATGTATGTTTTATACAAGCAGAAATATACAGAAGTATTAGGCATACCAGCCGTAATTCACTGAAAGAGCTAAAGACAAAGATCTTATGGCAGAGCTATCCAGCATTTCCATGTCTCTCTGAAATTTCTTACAGACTTAAGAACAGTAAAAACAGTTTAGCTGTGTTTTCCTATGGTTGTCATGAGTTGTGTTTCATTTGTCACCAGTGACAATTTTCATGAGTTGAATAGGTTCTCATATCAGTTACCTCTATGCGACCAGCAATTTTGTCTTCTGGCAAATTAGTTTCTATGGAAAATATTGAAGAGTGAAAATAACTTTAAATTTCAAGAACAGAATTGAGTACTTGAGAAATGCTGCTTAGTTAGTTCATCGTTTGTACTTGTTATTAAACAAAAACCAGAGGAGTATTGGATAAATAACAAAAATCTACCTTTGATTCAGAAATATCTAGAAGTTCAGTGGGAACAAGGAACACAGCTCTCGTTTGAAAGTTATAGCCTCCTTTGTTTGATGTAGTCATACGTATACACATTTGCTCTGTTATTCCATGCTAGCACTGGCTTTACTCAGTCTATCCTACGCACTAACCAGAACTCCTCAAAAAAGGAAAGAAATGTGATATCTGGACTCCACAAATTCTTTCTCAGAACATGAGACTTACTTTGCCTTTTGAGATGGAGGGATTCTCTTTTGGCATGGATAGACTGTCATTATCATACTTTCCATGTCTCTTCTGTTAGGAATTAGCTCTGAGCAGTTTTGCATGTATTTACCAAAGATATAACTGCACAGCACAATGTCCTGGATGGTCAGATATCAGAAACATCAGAAACACACAGCTGTGCTAACATGGTTTTCTGCCTTGGAAAAACTGCTCACCTGCCTATTCTATCACTATAATTGTTCTTTGTTCTCTTTCATTTCCAAAATCTCTGTTTCCAGAAGAGAACATGCTCTGCCTGAATGTGTGACAGAATCATTTCCATCTGACAAACTATTTCTCTCTAATGATTGATTCCCAAACTCTCTGTTTCTATTATAGACAACAAAGCTGAGAAGTAAGCTTCATCACTTGTCTATTTTGTGAGCAAAAAGGAAAATCAAGCTTGTACAGTCAGCTGAGTTTGAGATTTGCAGAGACTCACAGGAACTATCATCATCTGTGTTTTGCATGTGCTTACAGCTGTTTGTGTTTTCAGAACTTCCACCTCCCTTTTCCATTCTGAAAAACAAAGAGCTGACCTTTGTCTATTCCCTTTGTAAAGCACTCATGGTTGAATGCTGGTGCCATTCGATTTGCTCATTACCCGCCTTGGCTGATCAGGTTGCCCTGTCTTCTTCTCTGAGAGTTTCATTTTCTGTTACTGCAGAGGTAGCATTCTTTCAGGAACTGTACACAATATGACAGCCAAGCAGTGGATGTCAGTGTGAACAAACACGTATCTTTCAGGACATCTGAAGTGAGAGGTAATAGGGTTAGAGTTTAGTGAGTTCAGGTAAGTGCATTTTGGAGGGCGTCAAACATTGGCAGATAATTGATATTTTCCTCTTTCTTTGTATCTCAGTATGGTCTATTGGAGAAAGTGCTCCAGAAGAGACAGAAAAACGTGATGACTCCCAAAGATCCACTTTATTCATTGAAAAGCCTCAGAGCGGTACAGTAAGTGTTGGTAAGTGTTTCAAAACAAAATTGAAAGCCATTTCTGGAGAGAGAAACACAGAGACTGGAAAGATGTATGGGTGGTTCAGGTAGCACTCAGCTTCTGCTCTCAGCTACAAATACTTCCACTGATTTCAGTTGGATGTGAACTCCTCTCTTTGAAGGCAAAACAGAATGAAGGAAAAGAAGCAAAAACAAAACAAAACAAAATCTTAAATTCAAAACAAAATCAAAATGTTATAGCTTAGTTGGTACAATGGCCATGAGGTACGGTTTCTGAGAGCTGATTATTACAATGCTGTTAGCTGTAATGTTATTGATAGGTCAGGAAAATCTACACGATGGCCTTCAGAGAAGTTTAGAGATTCCCAGGTCAACATTTATACTCTGTAGCTGCAGATAAAGCAATTAGACTAACAGGAGCAGATCTGCACGGAGACTGGCAGGGAGCAACCATCACCCCTACTATAATAATTCTGGGGGGATTTGCTCTGGACTGTTTCTAGTCCTTGGCCTAAATATCTTCTAGCAATTGAAGCACAGGAGGTAAACTGTCAGAGCACATCTTTGTTTTTAATTTAACCCCAGAAGAATCTAGTCAAAGCACTTCAAGATCTTTCTATGATGGAAGTCAGAGAGCAATAAATGAGGACAGTAAGGAGGTTCACTTCCTAACTGCACTCTTGTGCCATGCTTACATATTAACATCCCAGTGCAAGAAGGGTAGCAGCATTGCAGCTGTGCCAAGTTCAGTACAGGCTACTTAGTATGTCTGCTATGTACTGGGATAGATGCCTACTGATAAGTGGGCAGATGTGCTTTTTATACACTGCTACTATTTTTCTGAGCTTCTGAGAAGAAAAAAAGATCATTTTGAGAGGATTTATTTGGAAAACACACATAAGGAATCAGCTTTATTCTTTTCTAGAATGTTAGGATGGAAACTCCCAAAATATTGTTTACAGAAGACTCATTTCCTTCTCTTTTCAACCTCAAGAATTAGTGATTGAAATTCATGAAGAGCTCCAGGCATTCTTTTAGAGACTGCAGTTTGTTTATGTTACAATTGCCTGGCAGTTTAGGAGGGTGTGTGCTCGCTTACTTAAAGAAAGGAAATTCAACTACTTGAAACACTGTGCCCATGACAACATGGAGTTTTGCATGAGCTAATTTTTTTCTACTTCTTCGTTTGTCTCAGGCTGGACATTGTCGTGGTCAGAAGGCTTCCAGACTTCATTAATCTCTGTAACGTTCTGCAGTATTTTCATAGTCCATCTGACTCCTTCTGATTCTTACTATCATGGTAGAGCTAACACACAGAGAGTGGAAAGAGTGGTAGTAAAAGAAACGTACAAATGTGACCAAGCAACCACAAGTTCCTCAATAACTGTGTTATTTTTTCTCTTTTTACAAGGCGGGAATATTACATTTATAGCCAAAGTAGAAGCCAAAGATCTTCTCCGAAAGCCAAATGTTAAGTGGTTTAAAGGAAAATGGATGGACCTGGCCAGCAAAGCAGGGAAGCACTTGCAGCTGAAGGAGTCATTTGAGCGTCACACAAAGGTTTGTCTTTGGTTTTTCTTCATACAAGGGCAAAGCTCCAAAGAGCTTTAAAGATCAGTTTCAGACAATATGCAGAATTTTAAGTGAAGCAGATTCTAAACCTGGCTTCACCATACAGTTGTCTGTGATGATCTCCAGTTCTGAACAGAAAACAACTTTTCTGCTCCCACAGAAAAGGACATGTGGTGTTGTGGAAATCAATGTTTTCAGTTGCTCTTTTGAGTTTCAGTTTCTTTTCATAACCCTTTATTCAAGTTATACTTTACTCCTTTATGTTTGTGTCTGGAAGACAAAACTTTCTATTTGTTTCATGCAAATGTATGTCCCACATTAATAAAAAGTTACATTTGATTTTTAGATTCACACATTTGAGATGCATATCATTCAAGCTAAGGAGAATTATGCAGGGAACTATCGCTGTGAGGTTTCTTATAAGGACAAGTTTGACAGTTGCTCTTTTGACCTTGAAGTCACTGGTAAGATTCCAATTGTATTTGTAAAGCTTTATAAATATGTATTATTTTTTTTTTACCTGAAATTCCACATAATTCACTTTTAAATGAAGCAAGGTTTAATCATAGCAAGGAAGAAATTCTTAGCATAGACTACAGAGAATGAAGTATCTGTGATTTCTTGTTTAAATAGACATTGGGATAGCTAGTATGTGAAACATTTAGGTTAGATCCAAAAATTAGAAAAGCTGGCAGATAAGTCTATTGAATTCAGATCAGGCTCTGGCACACAAGAGAGAGGAGCAGGCCTTGGGCTATTCAGAGAGGGAGAATTCATCTGACACAATCTGAAGGGAGAGCAAGTTGGCTCAGACATGGCTCTCCGGGATTTGTACCCTGCTCGTGCGTGGTGTTGTCATTCTTTAGAAGGACACAATTCTTCCACAGCACCCCAAAACAAAGACTAGCCTAATATGGAGAGTGCTGCATTGTGATAGGTCTCACTCTGGCAAACATTAACCCACTGTCTTACCTTTTCCTTCAAGAGCACAAGGGCGCACACATACCTGCACAACCAGTCCAAGAAAGATGAATGTCTTCCAAAATTCCAGGACCATCAGCCAGTGTACAAAATATTTGTGCATCTGAGTACAACACACCTAGCATATGGCCCAGGTCAGGTTGGAAGCAGGCCACGATTAGGGGACAGAGTTAGTAGGCCCATGTGCCCAGAGACCCACTAGGCCGGTGTGACTCTGTCCATGCACTCGCTGTGGATCAGAACCTCTTAATCTGATTAAGACTGGCACAGATGAGTAATTCACACAAAGAGGTTTCATCCTTGAACAAAGAGTCAGCAAGAGTCTGTTGCTGTAAGGAAGAGTGCCTTTTTCCTCTGATGCTCTGCATGTAGAGAAAGTGAGATGCAAGTGAAAGCATAGGCAATAAGAAAAAAGCCAGACCCAGTGTACAGGAAGGAGGGGGGATGTGAGAAAAACACTGCTAGGATAGATCTCCTATGCAGATCTGCAGGAGCTAGGCCAGAGAAATGCACTGAAGAAACCTGGCTTAGTGTCAAGCAGCTTTGCATTTCCCAGAACTTAATGCCAAAGAAGCACTAACTGTAATCACTTAGCAAGAAACTGAATAAATTTCTCATGCCAAATTACATTACTTATGTCAACTACATCAATTTCAAATTATGTCAGATTATGTTTTTAACCTCTGTCCTACTGCTGCTTCACAGAATCCTCTCAAGCTGCTCCATCCATTGACATCAGATCTGCTTTCAAAAGAAGGTAACTTCAAACAGTGATCCTGCAAAACCCTTCAGTAATGGATGTGGTAGCGTATGGAACTCACCTCTATTTTGGCAGGCAGTTGTATCAAGTACCGTCAGAATGGTTTTGGAAATAAAGATTAAAGAACTGGGGTTTAAGGTATTGGGTAGAATTAACTAGTTACAATTCATTGACAGAATCCCCTGAAATTATGGTGTCATTGCTTTAAGCGAAGGTGCAATATTCAAAGGTATTAACTATCTTTCTTCAGAGGTTTTAAAATTTATATTTTCATTCTCTACAATATTCCACCATGTTTCCTGAAAATTGCGAGCTATGATATGAAAGATTCTGATCCAAGTCCTGCACTGGTCAAAAGCAGAGACAAAATTCACACTGATTTCAGCAAGACAGGAGCCGGCCTCGTTTTACCCTACAGTAAAGAAGTGTCACATGGCCATCTTTGCAGAAAAACTTCAAATAATATACACAACTATAAAAATATAAAATATACATAAATATATATGAAATATACATAAAATATACTCAAATATTGCAGGGGCTGTAATGTAAAGCATTGTGTCTGCAGTCTTTCATTGTTACTTACCTTTGTTATAAAACAGTAATTAATACCAGTATAAAGATGTCACCTTTACATTTTATAGAAAAAAAATTGTCTTAAAAGGGCAGAAGTATTCAGACTGAAAATGTTTTATAAACAGAAAATGAATGCAGCTGATTAATTCACACATACAGGCAAAGCTGTGACTAAAAATTAACTACTTTTGTTTAGAAATATTTGATTTAAAGAGGAAAGATATTATATTAAAAGTGTGCACTTTTCTTCTGTACATTTTTTAAAAACTGCAGTAACTATTCTGTCCCGTAGGATGAGGATATCTCTGAATATTCTCTGTTTTTGTAAGGGATACTTCGCACACAAAATATAGGATAAAATACTGATACCATTTGACTTAACTTTTGCGGGATTTTGACCATACTGTTTACAAACATTAAGGGAATTATTTTGTTTATATGTATTTTAACAGTACGATTTTACTGCTTAAAGTCACATCATAGAAGTATATGCACCTTCATAACACAATGATTTCATCTGTAAATATGTAAAATGTGCTGTTTTTAACTGATTTTTCCCTTCATTTAGAGAGAAACATTAAGTCTTAATTATATGCTTCGCAATCTGGTGTTTGACAGAGACATATGCTGTTAAAAGCACCGAACAGCAATGCAAATCTTTGTTTTACATTCACAGCATAAGATCAGCACAAGCCCTTTGTTTTTATACACATATGATATGGAAATGAAAAACAAAGCTCATTGTGTTGACTAGCTCACATTTATTTGTGTTACTGAAATCTAACACAAATCCTGGCAAATTTATGTATGCAGTTACAAAAATTTGCCATCAAAGTATAATGACAAGCAATACAAACCTTTGTGTTACTTTTCACAAGTGCCTAAGGTAAGATAACTTGTGTGAAAAAGAATACAAGTTTGTGTTGATTTTATACCATTAGTCGTGTGTCTGAACAGTGTTGAGTATGAGTGACATGAAGAGAATTTGCAATTTGTGTGTTTATGTCTTTCTGTATTAAACAAAGATTTGATCTTTTTCTATTAATAACAGCGGTGATGGACAAGACGATGCAGGAGAACTTGACTTTAGTGGTCTCCTGAAACGTAGGTGAGAACCAAGTGATGCAGTGAGCAGGTGTGGATTGCAAACCATTAGGTTCGCACACAGAAAGAGTCAGGTGTAGCATTAATAACTTCTTAAGACTTTTCTCACATTTCTTTTTTTTCAATGTTTCTAACTATCATTCCCATGCTATAATATGCAAATGTTCATTTAATTCTACCTTAAAGTGTGCTGAAAAGAAAATTCAGACTTGAGTCTACCAGGAAAAAAGTGAGACACAATATAAAGAGACCAATAACATTTAATTTACTTGCTATTTCTTTTGTGTTTGCATGGAGTCTCAAAGGGGAGAATTTCCTACACAGGGATGAGCAGTTCAGAAAATTGGTTCAGGTGCAAGAGCAAAACTATGCAAGGGTTAGATTAAACTCTTCACATACATCTCAATTTGGTGTTATTAGCACTGTGATACGAAAAATTATATATCACTTTGAAACCACCGAGACTTAGATTAATTTGTTGTATCTTACTGTTTCAGTATATGCACACAAATATTCAGTGATGGTTCATTCAGCTACTAACTTTTAAATGGGAAAACATGGACGTGTGTTTCTCTTGTTCACCTTGAGAATCTGATGATACAATAGCTATGCTGTTAGCTATTTCAGACTTTAAACCCAGTTTAGTTTCTTAATAGATTAAGACAATTCCTGGAAATGAAAATATGACCTTACACAACCTCCATCTACATTAATTAGTTATATCCTAATGTTTAAAAATTCATCATTAAGAATATCTGGCATGAAAAACAATGACTCTGAAAGAGAAAAACCAAATATACAATATCAATTACATTTTAAAGTTCGCAGTAGGTTTGTGGGCTATAATGGGAAGGAGAGTATTTTGGCTACTGAAGGAAGAGTGAGGTAAAAGCAGGAAGGTTGAAGGAAGAGAAAACATTACCTGAACCAATTCAAATCCACCAGGCTTTTGTTTTCTAAACCTTTTCATCCCTAACTAGGATCTTCAGATTGATTTTTTTATCTTGCTAATACAACTTACCATAACAGTTCTCATAACCACCTGTGGTGTGTTTTATTAACAACGTGAGTTGCATGTAAGAGGTCTTGGGGTTTTTGTGGAAAGAGAAGTGTGAAAAAGAATCATTGTAACTTCATTAACAACTAACACGTTTTATAAGATAAATACTATATAGCCTTACGAATGTAGCATAAGAATCTGTGGTCAATGGGCAAAGCAAACTTCTAATTCATAAACATCAATACTTAATAGCGGTGAAACTGGCACATCACCTTCTTGCTTCAAGCACTGAAATGCAGCCTCTTAGCTATGAGCTTAATTAAACGGTAAGATTGCTACTTAGACCCTAGTGTACATATTAGTATCCATTTCAATTATAAAAATACATGTTTGCATTTCAGTTTTTGCAAAGAAAATTTTGCAGGTTCACTCCCTTTCTTTTGTGTGGTCATACTACCAAGAAGAGAGCCATTTTTTCACTCATGGTGCATAATACTTAAAAAATGCCTGGTTTTATTAAAACAAACAAACAAACAATAACAACACGAAGAAAGACTAGATGCACAGAATCTATATATTGCCTTTGTGCTGGTCTTGAAGAAAGACCAACCAGTTTTTACACCAGTAAGTCACTCTGTAACTGGTTATGCTTCAATTCAGTGCATCAGTAAGAGCCTGAAAGTCCATAAGGCACAAGATCTCAAAAAACACTCACATGTTTAGGTATTCTTTTTTAAAAGTACATCTTTCAGCAACATGGACATTTTCAGGGATAAGATCTGAAAGCACTTTTGTGGAGAGATCAATCCACTTAGAAAACATGCAGCACTGTTTGCCTGCTACTCACAACTGAAACTAATGTGGTCTCAGAACAAGGTTGGTTTGCCCTGTTTCAACATTTGTTCTCAAAGTTATGCAAGAGAAAAAAAAAATAGTCTGGAATAAATCATTTCAAACTGCTTGAAAATCAAGATGCTCTCATTGATCCTCCTTCTCAACTACTACTTGATTTAAAGGGGTACATTATCTCAATTCCCATGCGTAGATTCCCTTAGAACTCCCTTCCCTTAGGAGTTGCATGGCAAGTGACCAGGGCTGAGAGAGGAGAATGACACTCCAGCAGGTGTGTCAGCTTTTACATAGGTTTGAAAGCTGATCTCGTCTTGCTGTCATGCAGAAGGAATCTCACAAAAGCTCCAGCACTCACACTACAATCACTCTCCAGTAATTATGAGCACAGAAAAAAAAAAGTAAAAAAAAACCCCAAAATATGAAATTACATAGCATAGATTTTCTAAGAATTGTTCAGAGTTATCAATGTAAGCATTTCAAACATGATCCAATCAGACTTTTTTTCCTTTATAAAATATCACTGGCTTATTAGGAAAATTAGTAAGTCTCCCAAATTAAACATCAAAGTATTTTGCCATAATTACTCATGCAGCCTCACAGGGATCCCCAGTGTTGTTTCTGTATTACTGTTAAACAAAATTCTGTGACTTGATAGTGCTCAACTTTAACAGAGTATCACGGCAAAGCTCAGTCTCTTTTCTGTTTGTTTATTTCTCAAATAATTATTTTCATCAGAAAATGCCAAACAAAAGCTTATATCCAAACTCTGCCCTGGAGCAGCATAAACTAAGGTGTGAATGTCATTCTCAATTATACCACTTGTACTGAGTGGAACTGGGGCTTGAATTCACTTATTTACAGATGTTTGGAAAGCTTTATGTCGAAGTGAAATAAAGAATATGGTGG
>PPHD01002522.1:11987-35423 GCA_002909625.1 Bambusicola thoracicus | reverse complement strand
TTCATTTCTCCTTTGTAACACGATAATCTCTCTGATCCAATACCTGTATACCTGTTTGCCATACAGGAGAGAAACTGATTGTCTTGGAGGCACTTGCAGTTCCCTGTTACAACTATACTTAACATTAAAGTATCTTTATGGAAATATCTGTTGGAAGTCTAAGCTTTGATTCTGTGTGTTGGAGGGGGGGGGGAGGAGAATTATAATAAATATAACTCAACATGCAAGTTGAGTCTATAAACTTATCGTATGTGAACTCTGGAGCTGTATTTAGTTATGAATGTTTCTGCGCAATAGAAATGGAGAATGCCAACCTGCATTCCTCTAGTCCATAACCTGCCAGTTGGGGAGGTAAAAGTATATGGGCATGAGGAAGGACAGGTTGTGCCTGGTCAGCATGCCTAGCTGAATCTCAATTTGTACCTGAAAGTAAAGTAAGTATAGGGGATCTTTTTCTTGTTCCCTGTTGAGTGTTTAATTTCAGAACATACTGTTGTAATTTATTGCCTAAATGTAAATAATTTTACAAATTATTATATTTTGTTATCCTTCTGGGAGGTAATTAATCCATTAAAAGCATCAGCTTAAAATTATAAAAAAAAATTTAGTATTTTTTTCCTCTTATTTAGTTTATTTTAGAAAATAAAAAGTCTGTCTCTATAGTATCCCAATCCAGACAGTGCAGCCAGACATATATTTTGTTTATTTATATCCACCATGAAACTTAACTCTTGATTCCCTCAGATGAATTTTATGTAGTTTTTATCCATTTTGATCAAATTCTAGTATAATGATGAGGCATGGTAGGGTGTATCTATTCAGATATGGCTTAATAATTTTCCTTTCCGGTAGCTTATGTAATCCAACACAGTATTTATTTTAAAATCTTAAACATGTATACAGCTTGATAGTCAAGTACACACAAAAATCTATGCAGTCAAATGTCCACATAGAAGTTATCTTAATATAATATTACATAAAGCAGTATAATGTATGTGTTACGTAAATGAGTGATTCTTCACTGACTACTGGAAATGCTGAGATTTACAGGATATGTGAGTCCTTAATATATGTAATGTCCATAACACTTTTTCTGGTGAACATTTTATTCCAGCAAAACTTTATCTAAAAGCATATGCAGGAAGAAAATAGATACGGAATTCAGGCTGTGAATGACATGAATGTATGTTAACTTCACTTGTGGAACTGATATATAGAACAAAGATTAATGTCTTTTGGATTTTGCCTGTCTTAGGCATGTGGAAGTCTCAACTCTGCTTAGGAGGAATAGCCACACTTCAATTTCCCTGGAGTGAAAACTCCTGGATCTTCCTTTCTAGTGTCAGAGAATGTTCACTGATCTTGTTTTACAGACTTAAGAGAGTGAAATGGCTGTTCATTTGGAGGTTTATGTGACTTCCTGACTTAGATACTATTCATAATATTTAGGAAAATTTTCAGCTATGTAAAGATTAACACTTATTTAAAAAAAATATACCAAATTTATTTGTGAGTTTGCAAGACAAATCCAAAGTTGTTTTTTTCCCTTTTTAAACTAAATTTTATTAAAGATCAAGATATAAGGAAGGCTTATATGTTGATACTCAAAACAGTGTTCTTCCTGTGTATTTCAACTGCTCTGAGTGGTTTTAATAACAGACTTGTTTATCCCATTAAGCTTTTGTTTTGCTCTAACAGTTGAGGATTAAGACTGTCATCACAATTTCCTGGTTCTTGAGGCACACTGCTGCAACAGAGCTCTGAATCACATTGTTTCCCATAAAAGGCACTCTACTACTTACATAGCAATATTGTGCATTCTCTTTCAAGAAGGAATGCAAGATTTATGACATTCTAAGGTTAAACCTCAACTACATGTAGTAACCAGTAATAGGAAGAAACTGAAAGAGGAGTGTGGATTTCATCTACTTGTCTATATCTGAAATCCTAGCTTTAGATCCCTAGTATCTAAACGAAATTTAACCTTCTTCTGGTTTAAAGCAACTTAAACATAGAGGGCAACTCCCCTGCCTCTCCTGCCTTACCTATCTCTTCTGAAAAGCTTGTACCACTCAGTCAGTTATTCCAGTTGTGCAATACATCTCACTATGTTTCTGTGATAACAATTAGGTCATAGTTTTCTAATTGCACCAGTTTCCATATTCTTTATTTTCTGTGCTGTATGCATTGGTATAGAGGCAAATTAAATATTACTACTGTTTTAAAACTACTAAGTATATACATGCAAGTGGGACCTGGTGCAGCTTTTTAATTCTGCCTTGCCAGTATATATAGGTGCACTGCTGGTTAATTCCCTTATCTTGCAACTAATAATGACTAGTTATTGTTGATTGGTTGGTTTATCTGTAAAATCTTCATGGTGTTTTGTTTAGCTGCATATAAACACATTTAGTAATGATGTTCAAAGAAAATGGAAAGGGTAGAAACGGATTTCTTGGCTTTCTGGTTTGATTACTCAATGTATTGTCATGTGTATGCAGGTGGTGAAATATGGATGCAGGACAATAATCATTATGTTCATTTACTTTGCTATTTGGGAAGCACAGATGTTAACTATATAATAACAAGGTGGTTCTTATTGTAACAGCCCTTCTGTTAGGTTCTCGTACAAAGCCTGCTGTTTTGTTGTGTTAAGACACTGCTGGGAGCTTCTGACGGTGTTGTGTAAGTTGTTTCCAGTAATACTGTTTGTTGCTTACCACCTTAAGGGTGGTGGTGAATAAATCAGTCCTATTTTTTTTCACTGGATGTTTCATTTCAGGTTTTTACACTTTATTCCCAAAAATGTGTTCCCTTCTAGCCATGAAGAGATACCTAACAAGCATATAGAATGATAGATAAACTCCAAACCTTTAAGGGTCTTGCTTTAGCTATTATTTACAACTCTATGAATTACTATTTGTTCCTTCTAAAGATCAAATACTCAGTTTACTGAGTATATGCTGGTAATGCAACTTCTTTCACTCTTGTACCTTAAATGATGTCAATACACTGAATATAGTTGGATCAGTGTTTCTTGCAACTGTAATCTAAGTGGCTAAAAGATTTTTGGGTCCTAGACGACAAGCAGCAAACTGAAGCTGAGCAGTGCAAAAAAGGTCAGAGCTCCAGGGCCGATTTTTTTTTTAATGTCTTTGATCATTGAGCATTTCCTGTCCTTGAGTTATGAGGTCATTAAGGCATCTCTGGAATCCCCAGTGACACTACTAACCGTGTAGTTACAGCTGCTTAAAATTAAGAAGGAAGGAAACAAATCCACCTGGAGTTACCTGAAAGATGATGTATCTTGTAAGATGTGGCTCTAAAGTTGTTGAGCCATGAATTACTCAAGTTCAATTATAGATAACTGTATGCAGAAATAAAAGTCTCAACTCTGAGAAATGCTTCAATATGTTTAGCATTTAGCAGCTTGCTTAATGTCATCCATCAGCATTGCTGCTTCTCCCTTGCTATAATGTGCTTTGTACACCAACTTGCAACTTGAATGCCAATTAAAACTCAGACCTTGAGTTTCATCCACCAAAGCCGTTTATTGGATTAGTCCAAGCAGTGAGAGACCCTCTCTTCTTTATGACTGGGACTTCCCATGAAAGCACAGTGAAACTGCTCTGTACCTCTGAACACATCCTTTAAGCCCGAAGTCATTCAGTGCACTCACTACTATGTGAGGAAAATGCAGAAGAGGACACTAATACATCTTTGTTAAAGAGAGGTCTCATGTTAAAGAGAGATCTCATAGTATAATTCACAGGCCATTCAGACAGTAGAGTACTTCTCATGGCGTAAGCATTTATTTGGTTTTCCCTAAAGCTTAGAGGTATCTTATCCATCTGCTAGCTCATTCCAGCAGCATTACTTTCACTTTTCTGTATTACAAGTAAAAGTGTTTGTATCCTTGTGCATATTGCTGATCCTTCAGAGAGCTGGAGTTGTTAGATTTAGTGCTAAAATCTCTGAAGATGTTTGATTGCTTTATTATTATTATTACTTTGCAATAAATCTAGAATATAAGCTATTTCTTAAATATCTCAGTCAACTAGGAATACTGACTTGGTTTCTTCACGTGTCAGAGGGATGTGTAGATTGCAGAGAGATCAGCAGTGCTATTGTCAGGGTGTAATTAGTTCAGAAGGTTTGCTGAGTTGTTGTGGTGACACAGTCTCACTAAACCTAGTGGGGGAAAAAATCTGACAAAATAAATATTTTCTTGGAACTGGGAGTAAAATATTTTTGTTTCCTGTTGTCTTTGCAACATGCTGCTCTTTAGAGCATTTGATACAATTTTCAGGAAGAAATGGCAGTTCTTAAAGCTACAAAAACATCTATTTTTTTTTTTGTGTTGCCTTACCTGTTTGTATGTTTTTAATGTCTCTGCAGGCCCACAGTGACATTGAAATTATTTTTTTTCCTTAAATAAAACATTATCAGTTAACAGTCTGTGATTCAATGGTACCATTTTATAGTTTTACAGTTCTATGTATAGAGGAATGATTTCCACTCCCTTTTCGCAGAAGTTGAAGTAATATGTCAAATATAGGATACCCATAGCTAAAAGTAATCTCTGAGAGGTAGGAACATCAAGACAATTTTTGGTAATGAACATTCTTTGATCAGACATGGAATCCAGTTACCAAAATGTCTGCTAGTTAAAGGTGTGTTTTACTACCGTGCTATAATGACATTCACATATATCTGGTTTTCAGTAGCAGCCATTGTACTCTTAAATGCACTCTGGACTTTAAACAGCCTTGTGTGCTGGGTATACCGCCTGGTACTATTGTTGTTTTTGCAAAGACACTGCTTTTGCTCTGCAGTTTAGCCTGCAGACTTGCTATCCACTTGAGTGTTGCTGTTTTGTCTTAGCCAAAAAAAAGTTTTCTTACCCCTCTTGTTCATGCCAAGGATACTGTGCTGAAGCCTTTTAATTTAAGCAAAGTAATTTAATAGATTGCTTTGTTGCTGTTTTTTAATTATTATTTTGTTTGGTTTTTCCCAGATACCAAGTTTCTTACTAACTTAGAGTATTTGTCAAGGTAGCTTTCTGTATGTGTGTGTGTATTTTTTTTTTTGCATTCTCTGACACTCTTCTGGTAGACTCTTGAATTCTCTGTGACAACTTGTTTGGAAAGCTGTGATGCTTAGGTGAAAGATCACATTGTTCTCTTCCAAAAATCTGTTTTTTAATACTGTTTGCTAATCTTTTGATGATATCTTATGTTTGTTCCAAGAATAGATGCAAAGTGATTTCTCTTGGTTCAGAAATTTTGTTGTAGGTGATTCAAAGTGCCTCCCCATTTTTTTTTGTAGTTGTGCTGTTTAACTTTGAAATCAATAGAAACTGATTAAAATGTTCAGTTTTTCTCAGCCAACTGCATTTTAATCAGGCTACATTCTTGTGTCTTTGTTTGGTGTCCATCCCTGCAGACTGTGGAGTTGAGTCATCTACATTTGCCTTTAGCTCCGGAAGTTTAAATCTGGAACTATGCTTAAGGGATGATTTTGGTGGGCAACAAAGATGATCTGAGGTATGAAACTGCTTCCATGTATTCTCTGTCTGGAAAGACCCTTATCAGAATAATGTTGAAACAAAAATCTCTACCGTCTCTGTCTTTCCTTCTAGGTTCATCATCTTTGCTTTGCTCATGAGGAATTCAAAACAATAGAGTCTATTAGTAGATGAGAGACTATTGCATTGAGAGAATCTGGGCTTGCAGGAAGCAATTTTAAAGTACATATGCAGGCAGATACAGGTTGAGTCTGAGTATTTTATGATATGTTTTGCTTCTTTCCAAATATACAAAGAAGGTTTGCAGTATGTTTGATGTTTAAGGGGCAGTTGAAGTTCTAGGTGGTTGTCTAAAGAAGTGTTTACTTCCTTTTAATATCTAACTAAGCAGAGTGCTCCTGATTTAATTCAGAACTAACTTTTGTTTACAGGAAGACATGGAATTTGTTCCTGTTGAAATTAAAATGAGTCGCACCTACACAAAATCCTTCAGCCATCTGCCATAAATCAGTAAATCATTTTTTAAATGTCCATTAATTCAAATTAAAAAAAAAAAAATCCACCCATCTGTGTAAATAGAAGCATTGTGTTCATAGGGAAAGAGCATCAAGACTTCTATTCCTCCTCACTTTAGCAATGGGGGTTAGGTTGGATGGTGATTTAGAACACCTGCAATCATTTCTGGAATTGTTCAGTGTATATTGCTAAGAGGATCTAATTTGTTAAGTAATTGAGGAGCAAAATACTATGCGACTCCAGCAATTTGGTACTAATACAATAGTGTGAGGTCTGTTTCTTTTAACATAATTAATTCTACTGTGGTGAGTACAACTACTTGTATAACAAGACGGAAACTGCCAAAGATAATTTAGTGTTAGAGAAATGAAATGGGCAAGGGGAGGAGAGTGCAGTCATTGTTTGAATTTGCCTTCGAGATGTAAATTCTTCAGAAGAGACAAAAGTCAAATTTGCTGAGAGCAACATTTCTTTTTAGCTTTGAATAATAATAATCCAAATAAATTTGACTCAATTTTAATGTATTATGGCAAAAGAACTGTAATAGAAACCACGTCTTTTAAAAGCTGTTATTTAAGCAGTCAGTTATTTTTCATGACTGAATATTTCTGACATGACAAAATATTAGTATTATAATAAATATCATGAAATGGCTATGTTGCACTGTCTGAAGTTCTACTTATAGTACTAACTTTGGCTGGCAGGCGTGCAAGCATCATCAGTGTATTGTAATGATGACATACTGAAGGACTGACTACAAAATATTTCGGACAGTCATTTGATGGTGTCACGTAGAGGATAAAATTTAAAGAATCAAAAAAAATACTTAAGCATACTTCTGCTGTAAATGTTAATTTGAAAATATATATACATATTTGAGAAGAATTTGAGTATTGTTTGACTGTTTTGCTGATGTATACACCACAAAGTTGGTTAATACCAAGAGAAGAATATAGACTCCTAAATTTGACCTTTCACAAGCTGCTTTGTAGCAAAGCAGTGATAATGTTTTGTACAGTAAGAATTGCTGTACGTATGTATATTTTAAGAATAGTCCACATCCTTCATTGTCTTCCCATACTCAGTGAAAACATTTATTGAAGGTAGTGTAACTTCTGAATAAGATCTTTTTTCAACTTTCTTTATATTTGTTCTCACTGCTGTGATCTTCTTTTCACGTATTTAGTTTCCTCTTTATCATAGAGGATAAAAAAATAAAAGAACAGACTTGTTAATTTGCCTGTGACCTTCACTGCTCCAGAATTGCTTCTTCATAGCACACCTGGTACACATGGACTTGTAGCTTGACTCTTGAAGATTTATTTACATTGCTCTCAGGAGTTCCTTGTGCCTGTCAGACATTCAGGTACACTCAGGATAAAAATTGATATCCATCTGTAGTCAGAATGACTGCTCTCAGAACCTCAAACAGACCAAGAACTGTGGGTTATGGCCAAAAGCTCTTGCTTGTGTACTGGAAGTTTTGAATGGGTAAGAATCCTTTGGCTGCAACATTGTCAGTACCCATGCTGTGATTGTCACTAAATGGTCTCCTAGATGAATGTGACTTGATAATATGATCTTTTCCTTCTCTGAGCACTTGACACTAAAGTGTCAAGATTCTCACATTAAAACCTTTTCTCAAATACATTTTCTTCTCCAGTTACTTTTCTTCAACTTCTTGGTGCCTTCTGGCAATTGATCAGTATCTGAGACTGAGTTTGCCAAGGTGGTTCAGGGAAATCTGACAACTGGGCACTCACTCAGACTTGGAAGGCATTGGCTTTATCATCTGGAGTGCAGACCCTGAAAGCAGACTGTAATTCTTTTCACTCTAGCATGTGATAATTTACTTAACAATGGAATTAAGGTCATTGAGACAGTGTCTTCTCCTTCATGATATAATTTCTCAATTACCTGGAATTGGTTTGAGTTGAAGGGATTTCTCTTTCTGGTGATGTATAGCATATACAAATGAACTTAACATTCTTAATTATCTTGAAGAATGTCTTATGCAAACCTTTAAGCTGCAACATTAATTGGAGAATTGAATGTCTGCCTAGACAAATAAGTACTGTGACATGAGTGACCTCTTTAATATCCATTCTTGTGATTTAGGCTGTTCTTCTTTCAGAAGGACCTTTTAACTTCAAGCTCCTTCACATCCACATCTCTTGAGAATATATGTTAGGGACTGTATTTGTTCCAGGTAATAAGTTATTTAGTATGTACTTCATAACCGGTTCCCACCTTCAGTATTATGTCACTTAGCATTACTGACACTTTCTTCAGAAGGATTTGCTGGCATATATTGAGTGCCAGATGTCATGCAGTCCAAGTTTTTGACCATTTGTCTCAGTCGACTTCTGAGGAATAGCAATTTGTTCCAAAGCCTCCCACCAATGAGAACTGCCTTGAAGGCCTATACAACGTTTTAGCTGATTTACAAATCTAACTAGAGGATCACTTCCTCTAAGAAGTGTATCAGGGCTTCTGGCTGTTTCTGTTTACTTTGACCTAGCAGTGCCCCCTTGCTGAATTAGTTGTGGTTGATAGGCTTAACAAAGATCTAGTTATTCAAAGGAAAGGCTCCCTAATTCTGAGTGTTCAGGGCTTTGCTTGAACTGAAGTTTTGAACTTACATTCTGATGATTCTTTAGAGATTTAAATAAGCAACTTAACAAAAGATGTGTTTTAAAAGAAACATATTCATATTATGCCCTTCCTGCCCCCAAATCCTTTCCCAGCTAGAAAGGGTAGAAATAAAGGTGGGTGGGAGAAAAGAGTTTAATTCTCAAGATATTTTTGAGTGCATCTTTGCACTGTAGTAGTTAATTTCAAGAAGAAACAGGAAATCCAGCTTGCTCAGTTGGACAGGCATCTGATGAACTGATTCACAAACAAATTTAATCTTGCCAAGCAAATTTAAGTCTGTGTCTTTCAAAAGAAAGTTATGTAGGTAGTAGTATGTATTGTTTTTGAATAATTGTCATTTCTTCCCTAATAATAATGGACAAAATATCTTCAATTTTTTTAAGTTTTGACAGAGCTTGAATAAATTTGTCCTGCTTTGACAGAAGCCAGTGTTATAACTTAGTACTTAGTACTTAGTGCATGTAGAATTGTATCTGGAAAAACATAATCAATATGAAATCAATAGAAATAAAACTACCTTAAATATAAATAAGTATATGAATAACACTTTCTACTGAAGATTAAATGTTAAGGTTGGTGAAATGCTGAGGAGTTGAACTTTTTTATTAACATCTTTCTACATTAAATTACAAATGAGGAATAAAGTTAGAAGACTGTACATCAGGACATACAGTAACATCTTTGAAACAATACTAGGTCAGCAAGCTTTTTGTGGTTATACAGAGAAAACTGTCTAAAACATTTATTTCTTTGTAGTGAAGCTAGAGTAAAATTTAATGATCTGCTCTCCCTAGGTAGCTTTTTATGTGACTCTCTGTGAAAGAATGCCATGATCTAAATTTTATTTAGGGATGGCTCATCAAAATATACTTCTACATATCCCACACCTTTGCAAGAGACATGCTGCAACTGAAAAAGAAGCCTAAACTGAGCTCATGTATGCTTAGCTTCTCTCTTGGGTTGATACACACAAAGATTAGCACAAGCAAAAATTTGGATACAAACATAATGCTAAAGAATCATTAAAAGGACACAGTCTTTAATGTAAATCCTTTACAGCAGCTATTAACAATGTATGTTTGTCATAATAATTTACATTTGCCCCACCAGCTTTGTAGTATTATTGCAAGGCAAGTCATAATATGAGTCATAGAATACCAGCAGCCATCATGGTAACACTGAATACCCTTCATGTATAGTGAAGAGACATACTGGTATAGATATTCATAATACACAGCTATCTTGTCCTACATGACTTTTATACCTTTCTCAGTGGATTAGTTAAAAAATGAAGAAATTGAAAGTAGAGTAACAATAAAGTAAATGGGCTGAGCATTTGTCTCAGCTGTCTGAAAGATTTCTGATTTCAATAGAAACATCTTTGAAGTTCTTTTTAACCAATAACTGATGAGATTAAATAATTTTTAAAACCAAAAAGCACATTTTTAATCCTGTACTTCAGTACAGTTGAGAAACAACCTGGAAGTGATGCATGAAGCTGATGAGTTATTAGCTTAATTACAGGCTTATGCTGGTGTCAGGCCGGTATGTTGAGGTAACATTCTGGTGTAGATTCAAAGGCAAATTACTTGCTTGCTTGTTCGAGTTTCAATTTATAAATCTTGTTTTCATTGTTTTATTGTCATAGTAGTGTATTCCTTCTTTCTGAAGAAAAAAACAGAAATTGGAGAGAATATTAAAAAAAAACCTATCAAATTTAACCTGTGGAATACTATTTATCTCCTTCATAGGCTAGCTAAAATCAAGTTGCATCATGTAGACTTTGTGACCTTGATCCCTCGTAGCTCATAATTCTCTGAATTGCTCTAGCTCATACTGTAATCATAACTCAAAGATGAATAGCCCTTTAGAATGTGAGGTTTTTTGCTTGTTCTAAAAAAAACCTTTTTGTACTTTGCTGATAGTGTGAGGTCTCAGGACTCGCCTCATCATGCCTTGGCCTGAGCTGATTTTACTTGTTTCCAGAACTGTCTAGTGTTCCTTGCTTCTTAAGCTCTCTGTGGCATATGTGGATGATTTTTGCTTAATAAACTACAACTTCTTCTTCAACAGAAGCTGGAGAAATTTCATTTTCAGATTTAATCTTGTTACCAGAAAGAATAAGCAGATTCTGTTAATGAGACATAACAAAGCAGTAGAATACCCCAAGCACCATATAAAATAATATAAAATAAAGATACTAAAACTGAGGAGAAAGAACTTCTGACCATGTTTCCAGGATGCTCTTGACTGCTTTTAACTATCTCTCCACAGCACTGTTCTTGAAAAAGATCATAACCTTAGTACATAGAGGAAAAATGGAAGGTTAAGCATAATATAAATATGTTGGAAAGATGCTAGAACACTTTAAGGTAAACTTTGTCATGTTTCTGAGGTTTTATTGAATTACTTAAATTTGGATAACATTGTTTAAAATGTTCATTAAAATAAACATAAATATATAGTTCAATATATACAACAGATTTTCCTGTAGAAGAAGTCTAGCTGAATATCTTCCTAAATTCTTAGCACTAAAAGCTAACTGCTAAAGCAAAAAAAAAAAAAAAAAAAAAAAGTTGTCAGGATATATGACCAAGGGGAAGAAATAGAAGTGGAGACATAAAACCATCCCTTTTAGCTGTAATCCTTCTTTAGTTTTTCTTAACTCACTCTTGGGACCTCACCTTCATTAAAAAAAAAAAATCCACATTTTTGAGAAGTGTTTAGGAAAAGGAAGACTGTGACTTAACATAAATGATTTGATCTCTTTGAACTCTATTTTTTTAAGCTATCTCTGATATAAGCTGTCTAAGAAACAAAAGCTGAACTCTCTATAGATTGTGGTTAAGCTTGCATCCCATCATTATTTCCCTCCCGGGTTTGGACTATGTTTTTTTTTTTTTTCCCCCAATGTAGACTTAGGTGTTTCATAGTTTTCAGTGTCACTATAAATACAGCAAAACAAAATTTGTCCAAGTCCAGTGGGAGGAAGACTAACTTTAGTGGTTGGGTTAACTCTACTAGATGGGAAAATAACATGCTGCGCTGAACTCCTATCTCAGTCTTCATATTTAGCAATGCCTGCCTTTGAAACATGCTGTTTGTTGTTTTATATTCTCTCTCATATTTTCTTTAATAACCTAAGAAGGACAAGGAACAGCAGGTTATTTTGTTAATGTTGCATGTGAAATTTTACTTGTGAAACTGAAGGCTTTTTTTTAATTCACATTTATCCAGGAAATTTTCATTAGAAGTTGTGTTCTGAGTGTAATGCCCTCCCCTCCCCTCAAACTCTGAACAATAGTTCTCTACTTTTTTGTTTGTTTTTAAAGAAATTTGAAATTGGAAAATACTGTGAAATGCCATCTGAACCTGAAGTTTATTTCAGATAAGCTTAGGCAACTTTGGTGGTTTAAAATATGCCTTTATTTGTTAGAGCTACAAATAGGATTGTCTCTTTCATACTTCATAGCGACTGCATCATGAAAAAGAACTAAATAAATGCAGTCCTTCAAGTTGTTATTTCTCATGTTATGTTTGAAATTGAACTGAAATCAGATCGTATCTGTAGTGACTTCCTCAGCCTGTATATGGGAGTGTCTGTACCTGTATATATCTGATTTGTTTGTGTGTAGATATGGTATAACATCTTATTTTGGATTAATTTATTACTTTTCCACAGAATACTGTTTGCAGTTGCGTGGTGAAGTGTTTTGGCTAATTAGATTGCTCAGACTTCGTTCAAAATGCTTGTAGAAGATGAACAGTAGTCTTGCTGCATGTCTATTCAATTAAAAAAGAAAGTGATTTATGCTTATATCAGTTCTGAAACAACTTAAGTTTATTGTATGCAGTATTCACTAGTAAAAAGTGTTTTTTTCTTCTGAAAGAGCTGATGTTTTTCCTGTAAATTTTTAACATCTTTAAGGAAACTGTGCTATATAGATACTTTTGCTCAAGATCACAAAATATTTAAGAATCCAGTTGTGTATCAATAGCTGATAACTTCTTTTGTGCAGAGATACTCCATGAATATTAATGAGTCTTGATACTTCTTTGAAATGAGTTATTCTTACTTTGAGACGGAGGTGCTAAGGCAAAGAAGTTAAAATGCCCGTTTTACTTGTGAAAGCAGCAAATAACTGGGAACACAAACCACATGATTTGATTTTATATATTTTATCAAATTATAATCTTTCTTTCCTTCTCTCTGTACATAAGTATTTTCCCCAAAGCTATGAAATGCAGAACCTTGAGATTTGAATTTGATTTTAAGGAGTGACTCCAAACTATTACTCTAGTTTGAATATCTTTAATATTCTCCTGTAGACAATAAGAATAGAGATGCTATTGTGTTTTTACAGATAGCTAATTAGTTTCCATATATATCTTATTCTCTGGCAAATTAAGTTGTCAAATATAATATTTTTTCTGTATTATGAACAAACAACATTGTTCAAAACTGTCAAAGATGGCAATAGCACTCAATCTCTAACTTCCAACTGTTTCCTAGGTAACAAGGATACAGCTGCAAAACTGCTGTGTCAAATGAAGAGAAACTAACAGCCAAACACTTGCACTTTTCTCCTATTTTGGGATTTGAATTAAGTAAATCATAGAACTTGCACTGTTTCAGAAATTACAAGGTATGAAACAGAAGATTCTGATTCTAGTGTGTGTATTTTACTTCTGGGATTCTGTACATCTAAGATTTTACAGGAGATGACAGATAACTTGTAAAAATAAATCACAGCCATGCTTTTGTAAAACTTTTCTGTGTAGTGTAATCAATCTTTTCCATGAATTATACAAAAAAGTAAGTATTTGTTTTTCTTGTTCCATTATTATGTTCTGGGACTTCAGAACTCTTCATTTATTTGTGCAGTAAGCCCAGTTCAGAAATGAAGAAGCAAAAAAAAAAAGTATCAGGAAACTGAATTAAATCATGAAGTTATGCTCAATGAAGAGATTGATCTCGTATATAACTACAATTATATGCAATTTAGTCTTTTTAACATTGAATGTTTTAGTGTTATTCAAGATTTCATAAATTATATAAATAATAAGATAAATGATAATTTGATAATTCATGTTGACATAGTCTAGCTGATTTACTGGGGAGGAGCTTTAGGAATATAAGGAATTTTCTTTCAAAACCATAAACAGAACTAAAACTGTGATACAATTTACAGAATATTTCTTTCTCCATTGCATTAAGCATAAATTACTTTTCCTCACTTTCAAGGTTGTCATACTTAATCCCTTTTTGCCATTTTGTGTGTCTTTCACACAACTATTTGGCGGGTTATGCTGATTAAGTTAAACACAAATAGTACAGCTTCCCAAGTTCTTTCCTGTGCTGCTACTCCAGCCTAGGAGTGCTCCTCTATACATCAACAGAACCTCATTCTTGCAATTGAAACATCTACTACAATTATATCTTGAGTACTACATTAAAAGGTGGTCATGACAATGAGATAAGAGGATGATTTGTTGAACAACTGTGTTGACAGTGTGTCACTGTTTCCTTATGATCCCCTTGCCTGCCAGTTACATCCATTAATCATATTTGATTTGATATTCAAATCTGTGAAGCCTTTGGCCTAAAAACTATGTTGATTTATGTATGAAGTGAAAATGTTTTAATGTAATAAACCTGTGTGCACCTGTTACCACAGCTGTAACTTGCTTAGAACATAAATTGAAGGTTGAATTGTCACCAGCCTAAAATCTGTTAGAATACAGAGTAAAAGATGGAACTGTTGTGGTTAGACCTAAATATCCATTATAACAGATTACTTTGACATAAAATGAAAAAATATAGTAATAGAGAAAATTTAATGTAGCAACACATCAAGGTAGAATTGCTACACATTTTTCACTTCTTGAAAAGTGTAATTTGGCTACATTCATAGAAGAATACATACTCTAAGTAGCAGTAAATACTTTCCTTTTCATTCCTCCTTAGTGTTTGCAAGCGACAGCTACTTACACTTATTTTTATTTAAAATATCAAGTATATCATGTGCTTTTTACTGCATATATTGCAGGAAGCTTGATAATCTCTATATCATAAGACTGGAACAGGAAAAGTGAGCAACTGTCTGGCAGGTGCAACATATGCCCTCTTTACCCAGGTCTGTTAACTCTCCAAGATTTTGAAATAGCTACCATGCCTGAAGAACAGAAAACTTAGATTATTTGGTCTTTATTCATTATGAGCAATCACAGACATGCCAAATAAATAAATCAAAGCTGCTCTAAGGTAACATTTTTATTCTTTTTTTTTGTATGCTTGCTGTAAGATACTATAGACAGTTGACAATGAGTTAAAACACCTGATTATTGCTTCCAGCACTCCTCCTATATGCAAAATGTGATTGCATCCAAAGACCCTTGATGTCCTTTTCAGATAAAGCGACCAGAAAATACTGCTTCTGTATTACAGACGAGTGTGTCATGTGAGTCAGACTAGCAATTTAGAGAAGCAAAATATATTTTACAAGATGTTTTAAAACATTTTTTAAAAGTGATTTTTTTCAAAAAGGTGATAGCAATATTTTCATGAGGACTGGTTTTCAGACAAGTTAGGGAAGCACTGAAAGAATCAGACTGAGCTATTAGCGTAAATGATGAGCACACCAGAAGCCGGTGGACTATCAGGGCTGGGAATATAATTCTGAGTCAGGTTGATCTGTAGAGTGAAGAGGAACACATGATGAACAAATAAAAGCTAATCTTACAGCCATGACCAAAGCAACCCCGTAAAGAACATTGGCTTTGCCAATGTTGTTGAATTGAAAATATTCGTCTGCTGAAGATAGGTTAACAGAGTCATGAAATTGCTCTGTGAACTGTATTCCCCTTGTTTCCAGCTGGTTGAAAATCATAGAATGGTTTGGGTCAGAAGGGCCCTTTAGGATCATCTAATACCAATCTCTTTCTATAAACAGAGACATCTTCTAGACCAGGTTGCTCACAGCTCCATCCAGCCTGTAAAACTTTTTCCATAACCATGAAGTCTTTATAGATGCAAGAATCTATATTCAGTTCTTAATCACTCATCTTCTAGTCAGGTTGGGGAAGCGAACATTGCTTCTTTTATATTTTCCTTTTTTTCTAATTCAGAACATTCATGACTTAACGAGATACTCTAAAAATCTAGAGTTTAGCTGATTAAGAAATAAACTGCTTATGTTCCATGTTGCCATATTGCTAAGGTAAAAATCTCTTTGCAAGCTTTAGAATAACAGACTGAGAACTGTCTGATCAAAAACAAATTACTGGGGATAAGATTTAGACATAGTAACTAGGTCTGACCAGTGTGTTATCTAACAAATAAGTAGGACTTTTGTGAAAAATGTGAATGCTGGTAAGACTGTAACCATGACATGTCATGTTATTTGTCGTGTTAGATTTCTGCTGCTCTGGAGGAAAATACAAAATCTGTTTCTTTGAGGATATTACACCCTGTTATGGCTAAAGCAAACAGTATTAGATCGAGAAAATTATGTTGTTACAAACTATGAGATAAGTAAAGATCTTACCCGTATCCTAGGCTTGTAGAAAATTTCCCGAAGGGAGGATCTCCAGATAGAGATCCTTCCTCCTGGGGAGTCAGCCCTTAAATGGGGTCTAGGAGAGGTGGAGCATGGCTCCACCCCTTCCGGTCACTCAGGTGAGATTGCATTCACCTGTGCCCCTGTGGCTGACTCAGTGCTCACCTCAGGTGGTCAATCGGAGGTTCAGGCCGTGATTCAACAGTTCCCATACAACACCAAGAAAAGTTGTCTAGGGAGACAAAGTGCTGCTTCCTTTGCTGGCTCAGTTACTTGGAGTTCACCCAAATGTATTAGTCTGCTGAAGTACTGTCTTCCTTCCCCATCACCTGGAGCTTGGATCCACTCAGATGACAAACTTTCCTCACTACAGCTCCAGCATGCCTACAGAACTCTTGTGTCTCCCTACTGAGTATTCCTGCATTATCTCTGAAAAGCACCCGCATAGTCAGTTCTACAAATTGTATGTCCTCAGTCATTTGCCTCTGGCAAATGAAGGACAAATATGTGAATGCTATATGTAGCTAAGGCTGTTGCTTAAAACAGTTGTTTTGTTTCTTGCTATTACAACATTTGGTTTTGTCAAATAGTTACTTCCTATTATGTAGCTTTTAGAAATAAAAGATAACTTAGAGTGTTTTGAATTCTTAAAAATATTTTTTACATCTGTAGTACCACTTAAGTTCCATCTTAGGAGGCCCCTCCTTTTGGATCTGAATTTCCCTGTGAGTTTATGTGAAGCATGTGGGAACTTTATCTCTCTCTACATTATCAAATGGTGATGGGGATTCATAGCAATGCAGTGATGTTAAGTGCACTGAAGTGGTGATCTCCAATTTAAAAAAAAAAAAAAAAAATGTTTAGGCAATTTCTGTGAGAGAAAACTTTGTTCCTCCTTTATACTGGAATTTTCTAAAAAGAATAACTAAAACACAGCTTTCTTTGGTAATCAACACAACATATTTCTGTCACATTAACGTTAACAAATAGTAGCTCTCAATTTTTATTTGCTTTTGCAACAAGTACATGGTAACTGTATTTTACTGGTCCATTTTTATGTATCTGATCTTTATGAAGCTTATCTCAATGAAAGAAAAACACCTCTTAAGTAGTTTACTATTCAATTTAAAATATAAAGCATCTGATATAATAGCATACCAGAAGTAAATTACATTGTATTTCAAAATAAATAGCAGCTGTAATCATTGACTGTAATCAAGATATGTGGGACATTTGTTGTAGCAATTTCTGCTTCATAGAAAGACTCAATAATGAAAAAATTAATCTAGATCTTATCCTAGACATCACTTACTCTTCCCTTCTGAATCCAAATTCTCTTGTTCACGTAAGTTTCATCTGTCCAGTGCATGAAAACCTAAAGCTACTTTATGAAGACCCAAGTACAATTTCTACTTTGTGAAGTCAAATGTTATTCTGAAATATGTTCTCTGGAATGTATGACTTCCTAACATATTTTCAGCTTTTACTGCAAATATTGCACTGTGATAATATGAATGTTTACACAAAATGCTTTCCCAAAGGTCACATTTTATGAAACCTTCAGATACTCCTTTTCAGAATGACTTGAATGAGAGAAGTACAGGCTTAAAACTGTTCAGACTTTCCTTAGCTTTGATACACAGAAGATTTTATCTTCGCAAAGTGTCTAGAACTGTGATTATTTTTGGCCTTTAACTGAAAACCAGATAAGGAAATGATGTGGATAAAGATACAGCAGAACGAATTCCTTGCTTGAAACCCTGTTGATGTTGTTACAAGGAGTTAATACTCTCTTCTTTTATCCTTATTTTTGAAATTATTTCTCCCTCTTCCTATGAAATCAAATTCAAAATAAATTTGTGCTTTGTGTTTCCTTTTCAGGAGATAAATGCAAACCTACTGAATACAGGGAAGTGAAAAATATGTTATTGGATCTTCAAAATCAGAGATATGCTGAACAATCAAAAGATAGAAATGTTGGTGAGAAAATGGCTTTAAGGAAACTTCTTGTAGATCAGATGTTTCATTATTTTGATTCTGACGGCAATGGACTTGTGGACACAAATGAATTGTCTCAGGTAAGATTTAGATTTGTTTCCATTATCCCAGAAGCTATTCAGTTACTACTGTCCAGATTTGATACATAGAATACTGTATCTCAGGATGATTTCACTTCAGAAAATATATGTGTATCTCTGGTGGAAAACTTCATTCAGGTTTTCTGGAAAAATTTTAATTATTCAGAAATTGTGATAATTATTGAGAAACTTGAATACAATTACATTAAATATACACGAAGAGGGGCAAAATATATTACAGGTTGCTTTGTCCATTAAATATTCTGTTGCCTACTGCATGTACTCTTGAAGTCTAAATGTATTTTAGGAGTTTTGTTTTTTTTTTTAAAGCAACATATGAAAACCAAAACAGTATTTTAAAGCAACTCAATAATACTAATTGAGTTTTTACTATGTTTCTGATCAGCAAGCTTTATTAACTAATTGCAGATTTAGATCAATGATTGTTACACCAGTAGGCATGACAGCACTAGCTGTAATGTACCTAAGAAAGCTAAGTCTCTGATGAATGTTGTCATGGGAAATGTGTTTTGATTGACTGGACAGTATCAAAGTTTACTTACGAGAAACTCTATCAAAACCCATCAAATTTGATTACAGTCACTAAAAAAGTATTTTCCTGAATGCATTATAAATCATAATAGGTTGCTTGGTTCTGATTTATATCTGGGACAGGGTAGCTCTGGGTTCTCAAGGTTCTGGCTGATGGCAAATTGAATGTGAGTGAGCATTGTGCCCTGGCAGCCAAAAGACCCAGCCTTATTCTGGGCTGCATCAGGCCCATCACTGCCAGTCAGGTGTGGGTTGTTCTGCTCTGTGTGACCTCATCTCAAACACTGTACAGTTTTGGGTACCACAATAGAAAGACTACAAATGTAGTAAAGGGTCTAGAGAATAAGACATATGAGGAGCAGCTGAAGTCCCTAGGTTTGCTCAGCCCAGAGCAGAGGAGCAGAGGGGGAGGCCTTAGGGTGGCTGCAGTTCTACACAGGGAGTGGAGGGGCAGCACAGAGCTCAGGTCTCTGACAGCAACAGGACCCAAGGGAACGGCATGGAGCTGTGTTAGGGAGGGTCAGGTGAGGCGATAAGAAAAAGTCCTTCACCAGTGCAGTGGTCATGCTCCCAAGCTGCCAGAGTTCAAGTAGTGTTTTGACACTGCTCTAAGCAAAATATAAGGTTTCAATATTGGGTGGTTCTGTGTGGAGCCTGATGTTAGACTCAGTGATCCTTGTGGAGATACGTTTTCTTCATGTTCTTTTGGAACTTCTGCTTTCAAGTTAATTTGGTACCTTCATACATTTTACAAATGGTACTTAATATAAAGCAAATACATAACGTACAAAGTTCTCGCAGGTATAGCCGTGCGATTTATGTGTAATACTTACATATGATTGATACAAAGTGTGCTAGTAATTAGTGTATTGGTTGACAATATAAAGAAACTGAATTTTAGATTCTTTTCTATTTTATCATCTAAAAGTATCTTGGCTTTTTTTTTTTTTTTTTTTTTTTTTTTGCGCCATAGTGCCCATCTAATTACTGAAAAATAGCTAAATTCTTTTGGTACTACATAGAAATTATCACTCAGTGAACCATGATCTTTTCATTAGAGAAACAAGACTAAAGTACTACATACATTGCTCCAAAAGTAATTTGTTCTATTTATTTCTGTGGAAATTACAATGTGTACAAAGAGCACAATAACTCTATTTGATGAAGGAAGTTCTCAGCTATAAAATGCTATTTTTCAATGTAGTCATCATTAGCCATGCATTTTCATTAGTGACGGACAAGAACCTGTGTGCTGTACTCATAAACATCTGTACCAGTGGAGGTGACTCACTTTCCCAGTGTTTCACTACCCACCTCCTCATGGTGCTCCTATTACTGAATGTCAGTGAGTGTCACTTTTTTCTGCGTGGATGAATTCAGTGACACACCTTTGCATTATATGCACTTCTATATCAGATACCATTCTGTCAGGCTGCCGCTCTGCTGCCAACTGTTGCATGACAACAACATGTAACAAAATATTGGTGGGAAGATTTGACCCCTACTGCCATACCACCAACACTGACATCTGATATCGTGGGCCAACATAATAAAATAGGGGACATTATTTTCTGAGTAGCCACCATAGTATTGAAGGTCAATAGAAAAAATATATATATATTTTTACAGTTTCCAAATGTTTATGAAGTTACAGAAATTAACTGCATTATGTACACTTCTCTTTTATTTTTCTCTTGGTGTCAAACTTAGTTTAAAAGCCATCTTCCAATATGATATTTTCAATCATGCTATATGTTATTTACAGTAATATAAATAATACTTTTCCATATACTTTTCTTTTGTAGAAATGATTTTTAATAGCAACTGTAAAGTAACACTTTTTCACATACATAGAAAAAAAAACAACTGGCTTTAACTACAGTCATGGAGCTTTTTGTTAAAATTCATAGCAGAACACCAAATTATCTGATCCAATGAATAATTTTAAAGAAATGAAATAGTTTTTAGTACTGTGTGGTTTGTTTTATTTTTGATGAGACATAAGAATAACATGTTGCCCCAAGAAGAAGTTCTCTAGTCAGTTTGAATGGAGAAGGAATATAATGATATGTTTCATTTGAAGCCTTCTTGACAGCAGAAGCTTCATCTGAGAACTTCTGCCTCCCTTACCTAAGACAAAGTGGGGAACAGTATATTGTCTTGGTTAGCAGAATAGTGTTTTGCAATTAAGCACCAGCTCTTGTATAATCTCAGCAGTTGTAAATTTTAGCCTTTGTCTGATGGAGTGTTTAGTCTGCATAATTGTGGAGAACTGAACATACAACTCAGATCTAAATAAAGATTCAAAACAAGAAATCAAATTACAAGGACTTGGTGTAGGATCTTTAGTTGAAAACACTGTTTTCCAGAGCACTATTTGTGACTGTTGAAAGTTTGACATGTATTCTGCTGAGTTCAACCAACTGAATGCATTTTTTTGTGTGTGTCAAGTCAAATACAAATACAACAAAAACAAGTGTCAAGTCAAATTAGGTTCTTGCTTTCTTCCCCCTCTACTGTATGTAGTAGCCATACATATTTCTGAAAATTGAAATTGCTGTGAGGAGGAGAAAAGGAACAAGAAGCCCCAGCCTAAAAGTTGACTAATTTGCAGAGTGAGAAAGGTTCCTGGCACTGAGAAAGTGATGATTAATTTTCTTGAAAAGATAATTATATTTTACCATATATCAGTGTGTTTTTCTTTGTGTCGGGGAGAAAATGTTTGAAAGGTCTTGGTACTGCCCTAAGACTGGATAGGAGTCTTTGCTTCACTCAGAAATATTATCATGAACAGAATGATTTTTCAGTTTTCCTCACAGCCAGAATTTGGCAGTCTGGATGATTTCTAGATGATATCAGAGGTCCCTTTCAACCGCAGTGATTTTGTCAATACTACTTTTCTGCACTTAAAATATGATCATCTTCAGAGATTATTGAAAATACATATTTTTTACGTATTACCACTCTTTTTGTAAACAAATAAACAAAAACTTCTTTTCAACCTAAGTCTGCCATTTTTTTTTAGTTTGAAACCACTTCCGCTTGTCTTATTGTAACAGTTGCTGCTAGAGCATCTGTTCCCTTCCTTCTTATAAGCCTGTCTATAGATAGTGGAAGGTCACTCTCAGGTCTTCCCAGAGCCTTCTTTTCTTCAGGCTGAACAGCCCCATCTCTCTAAGCTTGTTCTTGTAGGGATCATTTTGCTTTGCAGTGAGTGCAAATGCTCTCACTTTATCTTTTACATGTCCATCTAGCTTTACTCCCTAATGTAAAATTGAGAGTAATCAGAGACTTGAAATGAAGAGGTTTAATACTACAAATGTATTAAAATATTTTTGATTTGAAATTATAAGTTTTTGCTTTAGCATACTGATGGAAGGGAAAAAATTCTACAACTCTACTAACAGTTGCTTTTTTTTAATTTAAAAAAAAGCCATTTCAAGTCTGAAAAAGTTTAAAACATTATAGCACTACACTTTAAAGTTGCAGACTATTACTTATATTCTTTCATTTGAACAATTCTGACATCTGAGTGGGATTTTTTCATGGCTCTGTTAAAAAATAATTCTTGCTTTGTTACACAGTGTAAATGTCAGGCAAAGCAGCCTACAATAAAATTCTGTGAATATTTATTATTAGTAGTATTATTTGGTTTGCATTTTAATAATTTTTTTTGAAAGAATTTAAATTCATCTAAAATAAAAATGTTGATTCTTCTAGTTAGCTAGGAACATTTGTATTTATCCTGATGCCTGGATAGTCCCTCTAGAGAGAACTGGGGAAGGTGATACCAGGTAGATCTGAAGTCAGAGGATTACTGTCTGTTCCAGGTCTTTCTAGCTGGGTCACGCGAGTCTGTGGCTAGGAAACTTAAAAATATCCAGACAGACTTTACATCACTTCGGAATATGCTTGAGGGATCAGATGTGCTGTGTTCTACTCAATCCTTCCACTGGAGACTGGGATCTGGACAGAAGGAGAACAAACCAGTTGGTGGAATAACTACATGGATGGTGTCATGCTCAGGGCTTTTTTTTCTGTGGTCTAGGAAACATTTTTGATAAATTGAGAAACTTGATGTAGGATGGGAGATGTCTGAGCAGGAGCAAGAGTACATTAGGCTGCAAGCTGATGGGGCTCATCATCAGGGCTTTCAACTAGAACTGATAGAGGAAGGGGATGTATTGCTGAGATACAGAGAAGAACACTGAGAACACCCTCACTTTAGGAAACAGCAAGGGAAAACCTTGGATTTGTCCCAGAGATTCTAGAATTATCATTTTAGAATAGAAAACTTTTTCTCCTTCCCATCAGTGAAATATATTGGCATCCTTACTTACGAACTGACATCTGTAATTTTGAAGGCTTGGATACATTTCTTCAGTTTACCAGTTATCATAAAATGAATGAAGTTGCCAAAACTATGTTGAAGACATCAAGGAGAATCCTAAATCAATCTAATCTATCTAATCCTAAATCTATTTTAGGAGAGGTCCTAAAATGTAAGGCTAATTGCCCTAGTTGATTTTTTTTTTGGGGGGGGGGGGGG
>PPHD01002522.1:0-11967 GCA_002909625.1 Bambusicola thoracicus | reverse complement strand
CAACAAAATCATAGGGACTGATTTTTCTCATCTCTTAGTGTAAAGCAGTTCAATAGGTTTAATGTTACTTCTTAGAGCATTTATAATCACAGAATCACCAAGATTGGAAAAGACCCACAGGATCACCTAATCCAATCATCCACTCATCACCATGTCCCTCAACCTAATGTCTAAATGTCCCTTTAAAACCTCCAGGGTTGGTGACTCCACCACCTCCCTGAACAGCCCATTCCAGTGCCTGACCACTCTTTCAGAGATGTAGTATTTCCTGAACCTCCCCTGGTGCAGCTTGAAGCCATTCCTTCTAGTGCTATTACTAGTTACATGAGAGAAGAGGCTGACTCCCAGCTCACCACAACCTCTCTTCAGGTAGTTATAGAGAGCAATAAGGTCTCCCCTGAGCCTCCTCTTCTCCAGACTGAACAATCCCAGCTCCTTCAGCCGCTCCTCATAAGGCCTGTGCTCCAGAACCCTCACCAGCTTTGTTGCCCTTCTCTGAACATGCTCCAGGACCTTGATGTCTTTCTTGCAGTGAGGAACCCAAAACTGGACACAGTACTTGAGGTGCAGCCTCACCAGTGCTGAGTACAGGGGGTGATTACCTCTCTGCTCCTGCTGGCAACGCTGTTTCTGATACAAGCCAGGATGCCACTGTTCCTCTTGGCCACCTGGGCGCACTGCTGGCTCATGTTCAGTCAAGCATCGATCAATACCCCCAGGTTCATTTCCTCTACACGGTCTTCCAGCCACTGCCCTAAGGCTGTAGCGTTGCCTGGGGTTATTGTGGCCAAAGTGCAGGACCCAGCATATGGTCTTGTTGAACCTCATCCAGTTGGCTTCAGCACAGCCATCCAGCCTGTCCACATCCCTCTGTAGGGCCTTGCTACACTCAGGCAGATCGACACTTCCAGCCAACTTGGTGTAGTCTGCAAACTTATTGAGGGTGCCTCAATGTCCTCATCCACATCAATCAGTAAAGATATTAAACAGGACAGGCCCCAGCACCAACCCCTGGGGAAGGCCACTCATGACCAGTTGCCAGCTGGATTTAACTTCATTCACCACCACTCTCTGAGCCCGGGCCTCCTGCCAGTTCCTTACCCAGCCAAGTGTGTACCTGTCCAAGCCACGGACTGCCAGCTTCTGCAGGAGAATGCTGTGGGAGACAGTGTGAAAGGCTTTGCTGAAGTCTAGGTAGACTACTTCAACAGCCTTTCCCTCATGCATCAGACAGATCACTAGATCATAGAAGGAGATCAGGTTGGTGAAGCAGGAAAAAAATTTCTAACTGGAAAAATCTAACATCTAGCATCTCAACATTAAATTTAATATGTGGAAATCTGTTTTAACACGATTTTCAACATTTGAATACAAAGAAGTAAAAATTGATTTTCTAACTCCAGTTACCTTGTTACATGTCTGAAGATCAGATTGGTACTGCTTGCTTAGGCTTCAGGGTTATCCTGGAATTTATGAGGCTGCCTTATCCACAGCTAATCCTGCATCTTTTTAGATAAAATGCTTTCTGGGGTACATTTATCCTCCTTTGGGTATGGTCTAGATTCTTGTTTTTAGATTAACTGCCTTATATTTGACTCTGTGAAACCACAGATCCTTCCTTGATAACATCTAACCATGTGATCCATTTCATTCCCTGTGCGGCCCTATCCTTCTCCACATTACTACTCACTTCACCTTTATATGCTACCTGCCTTTTTTTTTTTTTTTTTTTTTTTTTTGGTATTTTAAATGATCAAAATAGTCAGGATGAGTCACAAGGCCTGCAAAATACTATTGAGCTCCAGACCACCATACTCTAATGCCTGCTCTAGCCTGTGTCTCTTGTGTTAGAAGGGGAAAAATGACACAAAACTCCACAATGATGTGTTTTTCTTTCAGAGAATTAGGCAGTGTAATCTGATTGCATTTGGAATCTAGAAATGGATGGATCTGCAACAGTTGGAGCAGCAAATCGCAGTTAATGAAGACTAATCATGATACAAAATCTCTTCTTGACTTTCTAAAACTTGTCCTCAAAGATCTTTTGGGGAGTTCTGCATATCGATTAAAACCGATTAAAATTGAGCTATTCAATTTTATATTCCTTAGTTCAATTTACTGTAAACCTAATAAACAGGCTTTTAACGTGTTAGGAGTAGCTAGCACTATTCAGGTAGCATGGTATCCCTCTGTAATTAATAACAACTAAAAGTTGTTCTGTGTTAGTTTTTCTTATCATTGTGAATTGTTTTTTAAGACTTCTAATGTGCTAACAAGGTTGTTATCTTTTTATACTGTGTTTATGTTAACATACAGAGAATAACTTCCAGAAGGAAAACATATTTGTCCTTTCTCTTCTCTGTAATACTCCTATTGTTCTCTTTTACACATTTAGCATTTTGTATTTACATGAGTAATAACCGAATCCATTCTTTTCTATTCCTGCTGATTCCTTTGCAGAACAACTAGAACACAAAAGCTTCTGTATTACTTGATTTTTCAGAAGCTATCATATAATGCAAATATAGTAGTCTTCTAGTTTTTTTGGGAGACAGGTAGAGGACAAGAGGAGTAATTGCTTTACAAATGAATGAACTGTATTTGCTTTCATTTTTCTGTGTGTGGTACAAAACTATGAAGCCATTAGATGATTAAAAGAGTTGTATTAGGTTTGGTTCTTTCAGATATGAAAATGTTTTTACGTGTGCTATCTAAAATTAAAATTCTGAATATCTTCACATACAAACATCTTAAGTACCTTGGATGATGTCCAGGCACAAATTAAAGCACGCTTCTCATGGAGAAGTTCATTTGAGTGAAAATCTAGTAGCTATTAATTATGAACTGTTTACAAAGTGGATGTGCACCTATAATGAAACAGTGGTCTTTTCAGGTCAACTACTTTGTTAACAGGTCCTTGGGAAGATAATAGGCTTTTCAAAAGCCTCTAAGAAGCTGATAAAATGAGTAGGGCAATTGATGTTTATTTTAGTTAATTTTGAAAATGTCTAAGTGTTTTTTTTTGTTGTTGTTTTTGGTTTTTTTTTTTTTTTTTTTTGTTAGGAACTACTGAGAGGAAAAAGACATGTATGCTTGGGAAATTATCTTCTCATGGGTATTCAAACTTTTCTAAATCACCATTCATAAACATGAATAAGTAAAATCAGCTTTGTCATTCACAGTTTCTCTATAGTTCTTCTGTCTAGCCAGATTATATATATTTTCTACATATTCTGAATTTTTTTTTATTAATCTCAGGAAGTCTGTTTTAAAGATATAAACTTTAAAACTGCAATAAATAATTACAAAGTAACTGGGAAATCCCTGACTTCACACAGTTTCCGTGCTTTGCCTCACAGCAACCTTAAAACGATCTATTAAATGATTATTAGAAACAATTAATTATACTAGAGAACTCTAAGAGCCCAAATGTAATTTCATGGTTATAATTTTCTTGTCAGGTAATAAAACGGGATGAGCTTGGCAAGGATCTGTCTGACTGCTCTCTGTTCGATTTGCTGAAATATGATGATTATAATAGTGACAAGCACCTAGGTCTGGAAGAATTCTATAGAGCTTTTCGTAAGTACAAAGATTAGCCTATTCTTTTTTCAGTTTTCTTTCCCATCTCTTGCTTTGTCTTCCTAAAATGGCATTTTTTTTTTATTTTTAAATTTTGATACATAAAGATGCTGCGTTTAAACAACAGTTGTAATTTAGCAATCATGATATTATAGAGAACTCTTTAATGGAAATCAATAACAGATTTGTTTGTGTCCGTATTTCTGAGGAACTTTGGTAATGGAGAATTTTAGATGATATTCCTTAATGCCAACTTGAATTAAAAAATCTTTGCTGTGCATAAGTGAAAACAAGTGCAGTCTAGACGTTGTTATAGAAATGAAAAAGGTAGAACATTTCCCTACACCCTTTCTTATTGAGAGCTGGTAAAGCCAGTTGTGATAAACCCAGCAACAAACGCACTGCTTTAATTGGTGCTTTAGGATTCAGAGGGATGTATTGGTTTGTAATACACTTCTGCCAGGTGCTTGTTCTCTGAATGCCAAAGATGTCTGGGATAAGTGCTTATAGTACATATGAACTTCTTAATGTATCCACTGGGATGTGGATCAAAATAATATTGAGGAGTAGAAAGAGTTTGGATGATTTCTAGTCCAATATTCATTCCTTTATACAAGGTGCATATTCATTGCATTGTTTAAAAATAAAAACTCAAAAAGCTTCCAGTTCATTGTGTGCCCAACGGCCAGAGGAACGTGAAATACCTTTAATGGCTGTAATTATGGGAGAATGTGTGCTCTTTCAATAAAAGAAAAAGTTAGCTCTAGTTCCACTGCATTTGGTCTTCAGAGAGCGTGAATTTAGTCCTTCTAATCTACAACAAAAGTATTAACAAAAATTACATTTTGCTTTGAAAGTATACCTAGTGAAACAAAATGAAAATTAAATGACAGCCTTCTGGTTATTAATCTACTACTCTTACAGCAGAACAAGCTGAAGCCAAGCACACTGAACAAGCCAAGCCAAAATCAAAGTAAATATGACAGCTCCAGTCCAGAGGTGTGTGTTGTGACCTGCTGCTTAGCGATGGCAAATTCTGTGTTTGTGAATACAAAGAATTAGTATGGATGGCGAGCCAAATTCATGCAAGAAGCATTTACATCACATTTTCCATCATTAAAGTACCTACTAAGTTAAAATCAAACTAAGAGTCAAAATCTATTTTTCTTTAATAGAGTAGGAATGCAGAAAATCTTTATTCCAAACAAAATAAAAACTTTTCCTTCTTCAGAATTTTCTTTGGGTATTTCACTATTTCAATTTGGTATACTAAAAAAATATTGTTATGGTAGCATGCATTGTGATTGTGAAATTATTATTTTTCACTGTGTGATGATTTTTGACCACCTTTGATGTTTTCAAATATGTCAAAGAAACAATCCAAGTAATCAAAATATGAGCAATTTTTAAAAAAGTACTTTTCATAACTACATCTTGAGGTCTTATAACTGAGGAATAGTATTGGCCGGGAATAATTTTTGAATTTTTTTATTATTATTTTTTTGAATTTAAAGAAGCTTAAAAGACGTGTTACTCTAAATTAAAAATGCTTGAACCATAGATTTTTTTACCCCTTCTACAGTTCTTTATTCCTTGAGCTGACAGTATGCGTCCCTGTTTTTTCATTTTTCATCTCCAATTTTTAAATATATTTTTAAATACCAGTCTCAGTGTAGTACCTTATACTTCCAGTGTGTTTGTCTCTATACCTCTTAGCAGGAGCTTGATAGATTTGAGAAATGTTGAACTCCTCTCATTCTCTCTAGAGGTTGTCTGCCTAACACGCTTGGCAACACAGCTGGAACAAGAGTTGTTCGTGCTCTTAGTGAAGAGCAGTAAAGAAAATTTGGGTTGATAAAGCTGAAGAAATGGCTCCTATAAAAAATGCAGTGCAGAGTTAAGTTATAAAGTTTGTTTTTTGTTTGTTTGTTTTTCCCATCTTTATAACTAATGAGCTGCGCATTTAGGTAGGAAAAGGGAATGGAAGAAAGAGAAGGAAGGAAAATTGTTCCAGTCTCTTGTACAAGACAGTTAAATGGGCACAGAAATACAAGCACTGGGTCGTGGAGAAGGGGGTGGGATATCGGTCACAGCCCCACAGTTGTTGGTAATTCCTAAATCACTTCTCAAGGATGCTTTAGAGGACAGCCTTGTAGCTAAAGCAAATAAAATATAAAACATACTGTAAATAGTAAAATATAATTTTAAGACCTGTATTTGAATGTGGTGAAGACTAAAGAGCCTTCATTTCTAAGTATAGGTTTTAAATGATCTTCTCTACCTTAAGCAGGAGAATGCTATGCAAAAGAATCAGAAAATTCAGAAAGCTGAAAAAGAACTGAGAGTAGACACTAGGGGTATTTGTGTCATCAGCTTGAGCTATAATTGGGAAGATTATAATCAAGCGTACCATGCACATTTCTAGCTGTGATTTTTAACTGGCATTTAAAAACACTTGAATAGGATTTTGATCTTTCAACCCAGTTGGGCAAAATTAAAAGGTATTGTCACTATTATGCTGAACAGCTTGCTCTCTTAAAGTTTTTTTTTCTTTTTAAAGGACTAGGCAATTACATTTTATTTAAATATGAATGCATATCTATGGGCTTTATTATCAGTACTGCTGCACTAGCACTTGCAGGTGAGAAATCTTTTTCATTGACGTACTTAATTAGAAATGTGACTGTCAACTGAGGATGGTAAATTTAGAATCAAATATGGCTGTAAATTTTACTGCTTTATCAAGAGTTTGTCAAAGACAACAGGAAGTCTTTTTTTCTGGTAGGAGGGCAAAATAAATCATTGACTGTTGTAAATGTATTAGCATACATATAAATATATATGTATACACATTTTTATATGTTATACACATATCTGGGTGGTATGTGTATAATTGCATGTATTCTGTGAATTATTTTTGTCAATCTGCTTTTGTTTGCAAAATGAGTAAAAGAGATAAACAGGATAACTTAAGGTTAAAACATAAGCAGTTGTATAATAATTCCTCTATCCTTCAGAAGATCAGATGTTGAGGCACTAACAAAGAAGGGAAATACTTAAAAGGGTGAACTGCCTTTGATGTATGCAGTGGAGTCCCAGTTTGCAAAATGTTACAAGAATATGAATATGCTTACTGTCTTGTGTAGTGTTTTGCAGACAAGTAAGCCTGATGTGGCTTTAGTGGTGTCAGCTGCTTTTCATGTATATCATAAGCTTGTTTGTGGTGCCATGGCATATATCCACTAGATACATTTACTAGATTTAATAAGTTCCACTAGATCAATAGAACATATAGAAAGGTACTGAATATTTTTTTTCCATTAGTATAAGACAAAGTGGGAAATTTAGATCTGCTTAGGTCTTATGAACGTGGGACTGAAGGGAGTCATCCTGAACGTGCTGGTCAATCTTCCACTGCTCCAGCTGCACAATGTAAAATTCTGTTCTGAGAATGATTCAGCTCCATCTTAGCATTTTATTTTGCTGTTTGTTTTCCTTCACCACATAGTCCTAAATTTTATATAAGAGATTTTATATAAGAGAATGTGGTTTCAGTCAGAGCGAGATGTATATAACTTTGTCTGAAAGGGTGGCCGAAAGCATAAAGGTGCTGAAGCCAAACAAAAGGGAGAAATAGAGAATACAGATTTGTGAATGCTTTTTCTGCTGAAAAGCAAAACTCAGCTGATGTACTTCTTGTGTTTTTCAAGGATCTTCTGTCTTTACGTAACGTCTTCTGTGCTATGAAGATAATATTGTGTTTGTGCACATTCAATCTGCCTGTCTTCTGTTGCTCTTTTCTAAAATAAATAATATTTTCTTTTATATAGTACCTTATCAAATGAAATTTCAAAGCAAGTACATCAGGTGGCCTTCATAGTGGCTTACAGAATCTCAAGGGATACTAGAAGTACCTAAATATCTATAAATTATTCTCACTCAGCAGAGTGCAGATGTGTATGTTGGCCCTTCTGTGATCACAGTAGAAAGAATGATGGTAATTTAGATATTTATGAATAGAACTGATTAAATACAACGAGTAGGAATTACAAGTTTATGGTAAATAAGTGTTTTTCATTGGTCCTTTGCAATATTAGAACGAAATGCTTTAACAAGTCGTAGTCTGCATAAAATGAAGAAAAAATTGTTTGCCATTTTTTTTAGATTAATTAGTTAAATTTTGTTACTGTTTTACTTAGAACTTTGGGCTAGGAAGATAGCATTTTCATGAAAATGCATGAGAACAGTAATTCTATTAAAAAAATACATTTAATGACAAAAAAATAACTTGAAGTATGCAGTATTCTTATTTATTTTTAATTTATGTTTGTAAGCTTGTTTCATATGTGCCCAACCTCACATGTTAAGATCAGGAGCAGGATAAGCCTTGCTGAAAGATTTGAGGTGGCTTGGGAATTAATGCATTGGGCCACTGCTGATGGTGTGCCTTACTGTTGGGTGACTGGGGTCCTCTTGGTCCACCACCTTAAGTGCATCTTGTGATTTGGCACAGATCATTCCCATTTCCACGTTGCTTCCAACACAATATGCAGCCTGTGCTGCATACACTTTCAATGCAGCCCTACCAATACTGTCATGTTATACAGGTCCTGGAGCTCTGTAAACGGTAACAGTTTTATGTGGTCAATACACACGACTTCATAAGCAAAAACATTTCCAATCAAGTTGCAATTAGAATTTCAATTTAGTTATTGCAAGAATCTTTTCTGTTCGACTTCTGCATTTCTCTTAACGATCACTCTGTATGTGTCATTTTTATATTAAAAAAATAAGCATGCTTATTATTACTTTTTGCTTTAAATGTTGCCATTTGGCTGTGTAGAAGTCCTTTGAGAAATATGAAGCTTTTGGTGCAATATTGCCCATTCAGTTCTGGATCAGTGGAAGGAATATATATGTATTTTTAAGAAATTTAATTTTATAGCATGCATTCTAAACGTTGGTTAATACGTGATACTATTATGTAGTTAGTATTTTCTCTTTCTTTTGAAATTTAGCCTGCATGTTGCTTCTCTTCTGGATAAGGAAAAAAAGTATTTTATCAAGATATTACATGATTTGGTATTTAACATGAGGTGTGATGTTTGCAATTTTTTGTAGTTCTGTTAGTGTCTCTCCTAGGCCACAAAATATTTGTACGCATTTAAGTGACTTAGAAAATAGATAAGAAGCATCAAAATGATCACATCCCATTTTAGTGCGAATAAGCTATTGTTTCATTAATCTGGATACACAGAAATGGAATTCTAATTAAGTTATGCATGACAGCTTTGTAATAAGCGAATGATTTTTCTGCACATTTAGCTTTAAATAGCTGTCCATGGTGAACTTCAGTATTGTTGGAGCTGATATCTTTATGTTGCTAGTTCAGAGATAATATTTTCGTTTTTGCAAGTCACTGTACCTGTAAGATTGTGTTGTTATTGATGTTCCAGCATTCACAAACACCTTCATCTGGATGGTTCATATTTTAAAACACATTTAAAATAATAATTTATAACTGGTTATCTTTACTGACAGTTTTAAGGGAATCAGTTTATTCCAATACAGGGGCTAAGGCATATGGGAGAGAAAATGTTTCCAGAGTATTATCCACAAGGGGGAATGACTTGAATAAGGGAGGTGATCACTAGCTAATCCACAAACAAGGACATAAAAATATATTATTCACCGCAAAATTACACTTCTCCAACTATAATGAATATTAATAGGCTCGTAAAGTATTATTTAGTAAGAAACCTCAATAGTCATTGCACTACTTGTTTTCCTTGCAGCCATAAAAATCATCTCTTTATCTGAATATCTTATTTGGAAATAGTTCTAGCCTAGAGCTGTAATACTGCTAACCAACAATAAATACTCACTTAAGAATAATTTAACATTATCACAATTTAAAATCTATGTACATATTAGTTTTCCTTTAAAAATAAATGGAATCATATTTAAGTTATTGAGTAATCGGCATAGCGTCATCATCTCTTTAAAACGAACAAACAAAAAAGCCATGAATAGAGGAAAAATAAAAGGTAATGGATGAAATTCTCTTAAGAGTCTCAGGTATGTATTTGAGGTAACTGCTTTACTTTGCATATAGAGCAATATGTAAAAATCTTACATCTGTTTACTAAAAAGAAATCTCCTTAAACAGAACTTAGTTGTTTGAATGTTGGTTTGTTTTTTTTTTTTTAAGACTTATCAGAAACACTGCTAACCAGAAATCTGAGATAGATTTACTGATAAGAATCTGAGTTAATTTCTCAAGTGTGCTTAATTTATTATTTTTGAGCAGCTTTATGTCATTTTATGTCCCCTGCAAGCTTGAGTTTGCTAGTTGTTCTTAATCATAGAGCGCTAATGTTCACCTTAAAAACTAAGTAACTTTATTCCTCAAATTGGTGGGTGTTGTTATATCTTTATACTTCCTGCTCTATTCTGGAATCCATATCAATCTTTTCCTGACAGAAGACTCTTGGGGATTTGTTTGTTTGTTTGATAACTTGTTTGATAACTCTGCTCATTATTGTTGGTTCTGATCGTATGTATAGGTAAGCAGAAAAGTTATTACAGTCAGAGGAAGACTGCAAAAGGCTTTTAGTAGTTTCTGGGATTTGTGAGTTTCTTAAGCATATCTGGCATATGCACTTTAAAAGGGAATCTGAAGAAAGAGTTTTGCAACTATAATTTTGCACCTAGATTGTATGAAAGTACATTGGAAATTATGTAAATAGGGATTAAAAAAAAAAATTCCAACCCTGCAACGGTTGTGTGCTTTTCTTTAGACCTTAATGTTATAGAAAAGAGTACTACAGTATATCGGGAAAGTTTTTTTGATTGAATATTTTCAAATTTCTATTACATATAATAAGGACAAAAGAGCTGAAAAATGCCTCCATTGCTTCCATTGCTCTCTGAGTTCGTTCCAATTTTCATACAGAATTACATTCTGGCAAAATGTTTCTATTTCAGGAAATTTCTTTACTAACTTCATTTCCAAAACATAATAATTACAATTTCAAGTTTTACTATAGTGTTTTATCATAACTTGTGAGTATACTTACTTATTTAGTTGTCGATGTTACGTCACCATAGTGTATTTTGATGTGTTGTATATTTTTGCAGTTTACTGCTTCAGAAAGACAATACATTTGGCCAGCTAAAATAAAAAATGAATGGAATGTCTGGGGCTAAATATTTATGTAAATCCTCAAAGAAAATTAAGTGATAGATACAATGAATATTCATTTTGAATATGGAAAATATTTTAGATATGAGATGAAAACAAGTGATTGATCTTAACATGCAATTTAAATGCTTCAGTAAACAGTTGAAACTTAGTACCTGATTTTTCCACTTAAGAAAACAATAGTTATAAAGTTATGTGTTATGTTCATAGGTATGTTTATGTATAACATGCATGTGCACTCAAATGAAAGTGTGTAGGTGTATAGTTTAATCTGTGGAGTACTTTTTAAGGCATCCTATTAAGCCATTAAATTCCTATTCAAAAATACCTTCTACATGTCAGTTTTGGGAGCATTTTTTTCCACAGAGTTAAGAGCAGGAAAGGGGGAGGAAATACAGGAAACAACTAGAAGAATTATTTTATTGGTGACACAGGCATATTTTTCTCTCAATTTCAAACTTTCTATAGGAAAAATAGCACAAGTAGGAGCTTAATAGGCCAGAAGAGAGCATACTGTCATACTGTTCCCAGTACATCTGCAATTATAGCAAGGATGTTTAAATTTTGTTTAACTGCAGTGATCTTCATAGGTGTTAATGTGCTTTCAATGTATCCAGATAATTTTCCTGTCTCTCTTCTGTTTATCACTTATTTTACAGCACTGTGATGCATTGCAGGTTATTTTTGTTCTATTGTGGTTTTTTTAACTTATTTTTTTCCATTTAGTTTTCTCCAATGTAGTGTTTACGTACTTGCATTTTGTGTTTGCCTTCTCTTTTCCAAGTCTACAAGGATTGATTAAATGGTTAAGTTGAACTTCTGTGTGTGCTCCTTAGACAACTATGCCAGAAGATGCCATGGAATAAGTGGGAGGCATTCAGAGCAGCTGAGGGCTGCCTGCATTTTTTGCTCTTTATTTCTAAGATAATTTGTAGCTTGTTTATAAAATGTATGGAGTGAAAGAATGAAATAGCAGTGATTTTTAAGGGCCTTCATGATGCATCTCTTTGGGAAAGCAGAAATATGTATCCATCGTACTAGCATGTGTTTCCTAAACTATTTTGAGCTAAGGGAAGGAAATTATCTCTAGTAAATATTCAGTGCTCGGCTCATTCCAAAGGTATAAATCTACAAAGATTAGAGAGAGTAGGGTAATTGTTTGTTATGGTCTTATAATTTAA
>PPHD01002521.1:16486-35435 GCA_002909625.1 Bambusicola thoracicus | reverse complement strand
TCCAACCCCTACCATTCTGTGATTCTGTGATTCCAGTTCCTGGCCAACGAGGAACCTGCTCAGTTCATCCCACAGTACCAGACTCCAACATCAATAGACATTCCACCTGCAGAGCTGACCCACAGTTTGCCTTGGAGTGAAAGACTGACCAAGGTCTTTGCTTTCACCAGGAGCAATGCATCCTGGTCTGAGCAGAAGACTCCAAGACTGAGATAATGCATCACAGAAACAATTTATCCAGTTCTCAGGAGCACAAACCCCTGTTACTGTAAGGCACTGGGAGTTCTTGGAGCTACCTGCACCGCATCCTGACATATTGCTTATCACTGTCCTCCAAACGGTGTACTCATGTGCTACCTGACAAGCAGATGCATCTCAAGGAGCAACAGCTTCTGGGACTACAGACAGACCCCTGAGATATCTCCCAGCTCTGGAGAACATGCACATGGCTTTCCTCCTACCTACATCCCTACCAATGCACTGAGACTCATTTCTCTGCACAGGTCTCCTGCAGAATGCCTGAAAGTCTGGGGAAAAGAGGCCAAGTGAACATTATGATCTCCAGCTCAGGCCCCAGAAGAGGCCACCAGTAGCTCAGGGAGACTTGGATAATGAACTGGGCATTGTGAGAAAATGGTAAATGGTCGTGTCAACATGGCAGGAACCTGAGTTCACCTAGAGACAGTGCACCCAGCCAACAGATCTGAGATCCTCCCATCTGCTGAATTCAGGATGTGGGGAGAAGCCAAAAACAAACAGCAGACCTGGAAGCATGGGTTAGGCATAATCCAAGTGTTTTACATCATGACAGATGCAGCATCTTGTCTAAGAGTGAGCTGGTATGGATGAAGTATAGACAGCAGCCTACACACCTAAGTTTTCTACCTGAGCACCAGTGCCATCTCCTCAAATCAAAGAATACACAAACGTGTTCATCAGACCACTGTCTGCACTGTGGGGATACAGGTTAATGGCTGAGCTGTGCTTTAGCTTGAGATAAAGCCAAGGTTCCTTGCAGTAATGACACCAGAAGCCTCATTTGGAGGGCTATAAAGTGCTCAGAGCCATTTTCCCTTCATGACAACCACATCCTTCTTCAGCACACAGAGTTAAGGTTCTTCCTCAGAGGGAGTCAGAGCCCCCAAACCCCTCCTCACATCTCCACAAAGTGAATCTCTCAGAACATACTATGTGGGGAAACCCATGGCAGGGAATTAAACCAGATAAGCTCAGACCACGGACCAGAGTGCAGTGACCACCAGTTTGTACAGATATCTCACACTAACATCCACTGGCACTGGATGTGTGGCTGAAAAAAACATGAAACTATATCTGTAAAGTTTTGTACTACTCAAGTTCACCTAAAGAAATAAACAGGGGTAAAGTCTGTCACTCCTGGGAGACAAGAAAGAGGTCTCTACACACCTTACCAGCTTCAAAATAACCTTTTGTTGGTTTGGAGCAGTGTCGGCCTCTGACCAATTTTGTCTGAAGTTTCTGTTGCCTACAGTCTGAGAAGTCTTTTCTACCTGTGCCTCTATGACATTGTTATTTCTTCCTTGCACAAAGTATATACAGTGGGAATAGCATTGGCTTAATCTGTACTTTCCAGTTCCATTGTTCTCTGATGACCTGCTATAATTATCCAAACCAACCTCTTCTGGCAGAGCACAGCATTATTTCTCAAAGAGCTCAGTCTGTTCCCAGTGAGTTATTGACACTATGTGGAAAAACTTGCATTTGGTGTAGAGTCCTAGGAGCCACTGACCTCCTCAGCAGTGCACATCCAGTAGCTCTGGGCTGAAATGGCCACGACTCACCACTACTGCATTAACAGCAGAGAGCAAGATGTCCCGAGCCTCCCTAGCTACACACCCCAAGCTAGAAAGAAAAACATCATCTACCTTGACAGAAGGAAGGAGGAAAAACAACAACAACAACAAAATACTTTCCAGGTTCCCTACTACAGACAAGCACAATCCCGTTCAAACATTAGCAACCTGTTAGCTTTGTTGGGGTCTGTTTCACTTTGGTTTATTTGTTGTTTTTTTTTTTTCAATAAGACACATGGCCACTTTCCAGACTGGTTTGTTTTGGCTACCCGTGCCAGTGAGAAGGAGAAGAGAAATCAAAATGTTACCAAATATATGAATTTTTTTCCTCTAACTTCCTTTTATAAAGCTGGTTGAAATGATACGCACCAATAGCAATTACCACCAAAATGTAGAAGATGCATTTTGCAAAGGAAATAGAGTACTCTAGAAGTGTTGGTTGGACGGCTGTATGAAGGATGTTATTCCTTCTTCAAGCATGAGATCAGACCATCACCAACACTAGATTGTATCACCTTTGTGTTACTGAAGTCAAGGAGAACTCCAATGACAGAGATGCCACACCTCTGTGCTATACCGGTGCCACAAGCCCAGGCTCTACCACCTTCTGCACTAAGAGCTCCTGTAGGCACACTGAGCCTTCAGGCCGGCACTGTCAGCCACTGGCAAGGAATGGCACTCTGGGTGGCACAGAGACTAACACCCACCATGCTCATTTCTGGACTGCCCTTCACCATATAATCATGGCTGCCCTGCCCCCCAGAGAAGCAGCCACAGTCTCCTGATCCTGCAGGCTCTGGAATCCTGCCAAATGTCTGCATTGATGGAGGAAAAATGAGTATGTTGTAGTGTTTATGGGGATGGAGAGGGGATTAAAGCCTCTAGTGAGCAAAGGTGCAGGGCAGAGATTGTGTGTAATGGCAACCAGAGTACAGAGAGGGATATTAACGGCAGATTAGGGTAATTTCACGTGCCAGACACCAGGAGAGACCTTGCAGTCCAAACATGCTTGAACTTGCTGATAAACCTGTTGCCTTCACTGGATAACCACCAAAGCAGGCTAAAAAGCTGGGACTGCAAAGCAAACATCAGGCCTGATAACAGGCATTTAATATTTATTAGAGCAGGGTTATGAGCCCCTCTCTCTATACTTCTACCTTCGCTAACAGCATCAGCCCTTCTGCAATCCCAACAGGAGAGAGGCCTTTCTCTGGTCAAATGGTTTGTGTCAGGCTGACACCAGACGCCTCTGTGTCTCACTGAAAGGAGCAGTTTTATGGTCAACTGCCAAAATTAGTTTATAACCTGTGACTGGTACCAGCAATCACCGTGTCCGACTGAAGGGAAGGTGCCCTGATCTCAGGTCTATGATTATATATGTCAGAAGAGCTAGCTGTATTATCGTGCATACTAATTTGGAATAGCTCATGTTGTTATATTAACCCTTCAAACTCGGGACATGCTGCAAAGAGCATCTGCCCTGGAATGCACAGTGGGTTGTGCTGCAGACAAACAGGGAAGTGCTCGTCCTTTTGCTGTCCCAGCCTGGGCTGTGCAGGCAGCCAATGGGCCGTTCTCATCAGGAGTAGCCTCCTCAACATCTACAGCCTTCTCTCCGTCCCTGACCAGTTATTTTTGTAGACTTCTATAGCTTATGGAAGAATAGTGCTTTATACCTCCTGCTTGACAGCCTTAAGAGCCAAGTAAGTCTCCATTGTTTACACTACCATAAAGTACTAGCCCTATTTTATACATCTGTTGTCATCATTAAATGATCTCATACCCAGGAAGTTAGTGGCTGTATGCAGTCAAAGTGGCACCGAAAGTAACTGGATCCTTCAGAGGAAGAGCAAGTGAAAAAAAGGCAGAATTTCTCATTATATTAGTGTTAGTTCATGGTCAGATTCAGCAGCCCCTGCCCTATGGACCCAGAGGACTGCATTTCCAAGGGCTTAGCAGCTTCACATGGAAGGGGATGCCACACAAAGCCAAAGCAAGTGAAGGACTGAAAGCAACAAGGAGAGTTCAGAAGCTTTCAATACAAGCATGAAGGCTCAAAAAAAAACGTAAGGGGAAAAATGCTCCAAGAGAATAAGAGAAAATCTTTTGCATTCAGTAATCCTAGCAATCAAAATGGGCACACTTCAAAACTCACTTGGAGTACTGGAAAGGAGAAAGCTATTAAATAATAATGAAAACAGGGGAAACTCCCAGCAAGCAAACAAGATCTATGGAAGAACCTCTAGGCAAGTGAAGCCTGCTGGCAAAAGTGAGGCACTGGCAGGCAGCTGTAAGTCCTCAGGGCAGTCAGCTCTTGCTCACGTTTCTCAGTTGCTGTACTAATGGTGATCAGAATTCCAAGACAAGTTACTAACACACAGAATATTCTGATAGCAGCGTCCTGGTAGCACAGGGTCCCCAGCACTATTTCAGTCTCTGCTCCAGTCTACGCAAGATGTGAACTATTTGCTGCCCTAAAACCATGAGGAACCTCTCATAGCGCACTCTGGTCTAGCTCTGCTGAACACCACAAGGCTTTCAAAGGAAACTATACAGGAAGGAAAGAAGAGAAAGATTCTGTCCAGCCCTTCAACAAAAGATTATCCTTACCTATTCTACATATAATAAAGCAGCCTTTATGATACACTAATAGTCGCAGAGTATTGTCTTTGCTAATCCCACAGAGCTGCCCCACCATTTCATTCCAGCCAATTATCCATTATATTGACTGAAAAAAAAAAAAAAAAAAAAAAAAGAATGTTAAGGCAGAGAAAAGGCCTCTAGTTTGCTTTAGAAGCATGTCCTGACAAAAACTTTCCAACACAGCACTTCCACACCACCCAGGAGTAAAAGTTACTTGTGCCACAAGATCTAGACATTTCCATGTCAAGTGTCACACAATCCATGACAATAAGGGAGAACAAAACAGTTGAAGAAACTTCTTCCCTAAGACCAGCCTGCTTTCTTTGCTGTAGCAGAAGGGCAATAAAAGTACAGTGGGTCCAGACAACAGTAACCAGGAGAGGATAACAGAGGAGTCACAGTAGCCACAAGACAAGCAAAAGGATCTTGCATAAGTTTGCCTAATGCCCTGGAGATGGTAACTTGAAATACTGTCTGTTATGATTTACTAAGTGCAACAGATTTGCTGGGAGAACCAAAATTGAGTTTGGAAAGATAGCAGCCTGTTCTGGAAGGGCAAGTGATACTGTTCACATACTTCAAGGACACAGATGCTGGCTGCAAGGTCCAGGGAGAGTGGAAAAATCAGACCTTCAGAAAGTCCTAGCAGTGCAGAGTAGAAGCCTTGGAAAAACAAGGGCAAAGTGAAACACATGGAGGACTGTTTGCTGGGACAGGAACATTGCAGGCTTACTCTCAGGAGTCACTCAATGTGGAGGACCAGGGAGAACACAAACATAGGAAGTAACAGGGATGAGGGTGACTTACCCTAAAGGGAAAACAGAAATGCTGCTTTCTGAAAGACAACTCACTGTCAGCTCTGAGCTTCAGTATGAGTGTCACCTGGAAAGCTAAAATACAGAACAAAAAGAGCAATAACAGATCTGCCAGCTTGTTCAAGAAGCAGGCCTTGAGCAAGCTCCCTTGCTGCAGAGGGAAAGGCAGGAGGAACAAGAAGGAACTGATACAGCTGAATCATAAGGTATTAGTGGTGTTCAGAAGGAGGAATTGACACCAGGTTAGATTACAGCAGGCTAGAGCTTTAACTTCAACCTCACAAGCTCAAAGGGACAAAGCTGAAAAGCCGAGACACTCAGATTTGGAGGAATAGTCAGGTCAAGAAATTGTTCTAAGCCTATCAGTTGTGAGCAAGAGAGGTGGCATGTCCACTGCTCACAGCTCCAAAGCTCCAAGGCACCATCAGCTCTCTTGGTTACATCCTGAAGGTCATAAAGCCCAGAGTAAGAAAAAAGCAGTAGCTAATGCAATACAGCTATTACAAGAAGACAAGATTTAACCCTCAACTAAAGCAAGAGCAGAATAAGGAGTACGTTTGTATGTGAAAGTTTTCCGATGAGATGTGCCTGATCACCAAGTCAGTTTCAGGGTTATGGGTTCAAGAGGAAGCTAAGCAGCCTTAGGTTCAGGATTCAAACCAGTCTTAAGAACTTGGGAGATGCAGTCAGAAAATAAGAAATAATGGAGTCAATGTGAACACAACATACCAGATCGCAGCAGTGCAGTCAGCACCACATGCAGGGAAGTGGCATAGAAGGATTGAGAAGGTATGGCAGAACAGAGCCTGCTCATGAGCCCATGTCAACTTATGAGGGAGTAGGGACCTCACAATGGAACAACAGAATCACAGAATCATTGAGATTGGAAGCGACTTCTTGATATCATCTGGTCTGAATCTCCTGTTCAAAGCACAGCCAACTACAACCAGTGGCTCAGGACCATGGCTGTTGTCTTTTGGCCATCTCCAAGGATGGAGACTTCAAACCTGTCTGGGCAATTTCTGCCAGTGCTTGATCACTCTCACAGTAGAGAAGTGCTTCCTGATGCTCAGAGGGAATTATGTTTCAGTTTCATAGAACGATAGAATCACAAGGTTGGAAAGGACCTACAAATCATCTGGTCCAACCATCCTCCCATCACCACTGCTACCACACACCACTAAACCATATCTCGTGGCTCCTCTTCCAGACGCCTCCTGAACACTGCCAGGGACGGAAACTCCACCACCTCCCTGGGCAGCCATTCCACTGCCTGACCACGCTGAGAGGAAAAGTTTTTCCTTATGTCTAATCTAAATCTCCTCTGGTACAACTTGTGGCCATTTCCTCGGGTCCTGAATTTTTGTTTGAGCCCCTTGCCTCTTGCCCTGTCACGAGGCATTATTGAGAAGTGCTGTCTTTGCTCTCCTTCATTCACCTGCCATCAGGTATTTATACATACAGATAAAATCCACCTGTGGCTTTTCTTCTCCAGGCTGAACAGAACCAGCTCCTCAACCTCTCTTCATATGAAAGATGAACCATTTTCTAGCACTTGTGGGACTTGTTTACTTAGGTGATCCCTAACCATAGGGTAAGTCTTCCTTGCTCAAGTCTTCTCCCTGGTCTTAGTGGCTTTGGATTGCTGAAGGTTGGTCTTACTGGTAAAGACCGAAGCAATGAAGGCACTGGCTACCTCAGTGTTTTTCAGGCAATTTGTCAGCAGGTCACCAGCAACATTTAGCAGCTAGCTGACATTTTCCCTAGTCTTCCTTTTCCTGCTTATGCACTTGCCCAAACCTTTCTTGTCACCCTTCACATTTCGCACTGAATTCAAATCCAGGTCAGCCTTGGCTTTTCTAATCCTAGCCCTGCAACACCAGACAGCAGCTCCTGGGTTCACCCACCTCTGCATGTCCTTCTTCTACACCTCACTTTTATGCTGAGTTTAGTTAGGGGCCCCTTACTCATCCATGCCAACCTCCCACTGTCTTTGTTTGATTAATCGTAGTTCTATTCCTCCAACTTTAGCTTATGTGTTAACATTTGTTGCTTCTTCAGACCTCTTGGTGGGTATACCTTCACTACTGCAAGCGACACTGTCTAAAGCCAGTGCCCAGTCAATCAATGAGATTCTTCTGATGTCATATGGATATTCAGCTCTCCAACACAGTAGATCTTTGATCAACCAATTTTGGAATTTGCCTGTGTTCATGTAAGCAGGGTAGATGGAAAAACCACAGAGGAAGGAGCAGTAGCTAAGTGTCCTCTCTTACCCTATTCACCCATTTAAAGCCTTGCTGCACAACATGCTATGTTTCAGCACCTGCAGTGATAAATAGTAGCAGAACCCAGGAACAAATACTTGGTCATGTTTATCCTCAAGTGTTCCTTGGTCGCACTGCAGCCCACAATAGCATTCGTTAACAAGTGTTAGAACATAGTTACAAATTGCAGCAAACACAAATGCTCCGTCAGTGTTATTGCACATTTCATTAATGATGATCCTTCACATTTCAGCAACAGCCACTCAAGGATCTGAAAACATTTATATGACTCTGTGAGCCAAGTGTCACGCTCCATGTGTGAGCCAGATGTTCACAACATCATTTTACAAATGAGGGAACGAAGTTCACAGGACTGACTCCAGACCCCTTTCCTCCCACTGAGCAATCCACTGCCCACCAACTAGTCATGGGGGAATTATCCAATTCATGACAAGGCAGGATACCATTATGGTCTTTTTGTTTTCTTGCATTGTCTCTATTCCCCTGTTCCCCATCTTGTCTTTAGATTCTAGACCCGGAGGGGTACCTCTGAATGTGCCCACTGCAGCACAGCATGGCACAAAGATGCAACTTAGCATTACTCAGTACGTCAGCGTAAGCAGAAGGGGCACCAGAAGCTGACTAACAGAGTTCTTCAAGATCTCCAGCAGATCTCTGCATGTGTGAAGTCGTGCTCCTTGCAGAGCAAACCTGGTTCATTTGCAGGAGCAGCAGAGCCAACTGAGTTCACCATCTTTCTCATTGCATCCTCTTACTCAGAGCCTGCATTAGTCAACGCCCTGGCTCCTTTCAAAACCTTGCACTTTCAAGACCCAAAAGGAGAGGCAAGAAAGCAGTTCTCACTTAGCAAGCCAACTGTAGGAATGTTCACCTCCCTCATCCCCACGAAGTCCTGGCCGAGCTGGATGAGAGGTTTCCTTTCACCTAGGGAAACACCTGTGCTTATGAAGCTGAAGAGACTGCAGCATCTCTCTCAAACCCCTCCTGCCAAACCACTCTCCCAGCTGTGTCACCGCATCATGTTGCTTTTCACAAGATGAGAGAAAAAACCACACGCTGCTCCCTCTAGTGACAGCCTGAGCGCAGTTAGGCAGTCTGCCCTCCCTCACAGCTCTGATGCAACACTTGGTTTTAGGCTCAACAGACAGCATTTTCACTTAGGACCCAATGAAATTAACTCTCCTCCATTTGCAGGCTTTCTCTCACACCTTTGGCCAACCCGAACCTACCTGAGCTGCTCTCTGAGTCTGCTGCTCTGCAAGGACAGGTCTCATCCAGCTCAAGAGCTGCTAACAGGATTTGTGGAGCTTTACCAGTCCTCTGTTCAAATCTGGTCTGAGCTGAGAATGACCTCAGGGTAAAAGCACCCGGCAGCCTTGGTCACCTGAGCAGGGTCATCACAGGTCCACTCTGCAATTGGCACTAATTGTCCAAATAAAAGCAAGTATGGGAACCAAAAGCAGCTACGCAACAGAAAAGCTGCAGCTCAGATGGGTATTACAGCTCCCACAGTCATTCCAAGGGCAGCAGAATGCTGTTCCTCCCAGGTCTAGCTAGAATCAAAAGTGGATATTACAGCTTTGTGGCTAAAAGCAAACTGCACTGGGCAAAGAAAACAAGAGAGGCTGAAGTTAACATAACCATTGCCTTTCTGCTTATTCTAGACTAGCACAGACAGAGACCCAAGGCTCCAGCTCAGCAGAAGAACCATGTACATTGAGAACCACCTCACTTCTGCCCAGACTGATATAGACAGCATAACAGCTCTGCACAAGTCCTATTTGTTTTCCATGCCTCCACCTTGCTTTTCCAGTGTCTCACCACTGCCTCAGAGTCTGCCTCCTCTGCCTTAGTGACAGCATCAGCCTGGGCTCTGCTCTGGGTCTAGGTGGAGGGCAAGTGTAGTCCTGTTTGTCATACAGAGGAAAGTCAGTTGCATGCTTCAGGTGACTGCTCGCAGGACAAAACCTAGCTCTGGTGAAAGGGATTGGTGGGTAAGCTACAGCACGTGCACCAGCCAGTGCTGAAATGGGCTGTCAGACTTTGTTTCTCCCTACATGGCTATGCTCCTGGGCTAGGGGACAGTGGTACCGCTGTGGACTTTGCTTATGGTAAGGGGACAGATAGCAGAGGAACATTCAGAGCCCTAGTGCACCAGCTCACAGGAGGACACCTGAGAAACTGCACTGCTCCTAGCAGGGCAGGGCTGGAGGGCAACACACCGACTAGTGGGACATGTGGGACCCATAAGCTCCAAGCAGGACACATGTGACACCAACTCCAGACAGACAGGTCTAATATGTGATGCGCCAGCTCCCAGATGATGCCCTGCCTGCTGGCAGGATGCACGTGATGAGCTGACACCCTGCAGCACACTTCTGATATGCTGACTCACAGTGGGCCAGAGCCCCATAGCATGCACAAAGCCTCAGCAGGATATGGGACTTGCTGACTCCCAGCAGTGACACCCTACTCCCAGTGGGGCACACATGACACACCAACATCCAGCAGGACAGGAGCAATGCGGAACTCCCAGCAGGGCAGGACAAGCGCGCAAAGCACCATCTACCAGCAGAGTATGAGCAACGCACACCGATTCCCAGCCGGACAGAGCTAGCGTGTGACACACCAGGACACATGTCGTGCACCAGATACCCCAGTGCAGTGTCAGTGGGACAACACACAACACAGTGACTCCTGGCAGAACCCATGCGATGCACTCACTCCCATCCAGACACCAACAGCACACTGCCTCCCAGTGGGACCCATGCAGTACAATGACTCTGAACGTGGCAGGGTCAGGGCTCTGCCATAGATTTCTGACGCACCTCGTGGGAAGTACCACAAGGCAGAGGACAAGTGTGACACACCATCTTCCAGTGGATAGGGCTGGCATGCACCACACAGCCGTCCCTGCGCCGTCCCCCTCCCTGTGCACTGCTCGCCTTCCAGGAGACAGCGCTGGCAGAAGCAGGGTGCAGGGGTAGGTCAGGCTGTGTGGCTGGGGGACACGGACACCATAGTAGGGCTCCCAGTGCCACCTAGCGGGGGACAGGGGACGCTCAGGGGTCACCCATCCCTGCACTTAGTGCTGCTGGGTGAAGCAGACCCGCCCCAGCCAGGCCGGCTTCCATTGCCCTGCACCTGCAGCACCCAGAAAACATTCCAGCCGCTGTAATAAGATAATGTTTCAAGAACGACCCCAAATTATTACATCTTTGGAGGTGCACACTGCTCGATGCATTTCTTATCCACACTGCTACCTGCAAACTATCCCTCATCTGTGTACGTTAACTCTAACATATACAGTCATGCACATACAAGAATGCAGCACAGACAACGAGAACCAAAGAAAACACTGTCACAGCAAGCAGCTTGTTTGACTGCGTAAGTTTTATTTTATAGGATCTCTGCCCAGAAAACAAGGTCAGAGGTTCTGGGAGGTAGAAATAGTAGCGGGGGCTATAAAGGTACAATACAGAGCTGTGTGAAGGTTTATACATGAGAAGGCTCAAAATAAGTAACAAACACAATTTAAGATCTGCTGGGGGAGGGGTGGGATTTGCAATCCTGGTGCACGTGAACACAATCTTTCCTTCCATCTCTCCACTCAGCAGGCAACAGTCAATCTCTTAAGCTGCATCTCCATTCATCTACAGCTGTTTAATCACTTGGCATTTTCTTCCTTTCCATCTGCATTGTCAGTCTCTTCTTTTCTCATGTGTCCTGAAAACAATCCCTAGGATATTAAAGTGAAAACCATGACACCTTGTGGAACAGATGGAGGTTTCTCCAGATGAAGGCATCCTCATGAACAGCAGTGTGTCATCCAGCAGCTCTGCCCAACATAGTACAGCCCAGGCAGTTAAAACAAACTAAATGAGGCCTAAGAAAACCCTATAGATTCCCAGTAGATGCCCCAAGTTCATCTACTGATCAAATGCAGCCCCTCTTCACTCAGAGGATCAGCTACCAGATTTTTGTTGGCCTTAATCATGATTAAGCTGAGCATCTCTGCAGGGAGTTTTTCCAGAGAACTCAAATCCCTGCAAAAATTAAATCAGCTGCAAGATGCTCTATTATCCTCATGACCATCCTCAGATCAAGGCAATGGGTGGGACTAGAAAATCAGGCTCATCACACTGATGATCTTGGCTAGGCCAGATCCCAAAAAGGACTGTAGTAACTTATGAGATAAGTCTAGAAAAGGGGAGATAGAAGATACAATCTAAAAAGATGGCCACTGAGTTCAAGGCAACAGGAGGGAAAGCACAAACAAAAAGTCCTGCCTGTCACTAAGATAGCTCTTGGTACAATGCAGGGCTTGGGTGAGCATATGGGTTGAGCATATCTTTTCAGCCAGGAACCCAGCACAAAGCCAGGACAGCAGATGAGCAGCTCAGGTGCACCCAGAAAGGTCACGCTCACCCAGGCCCCTGCTTCCTAGGACAGCCCCTGTGCACCTACAGCAAAAATCCTTCAGGATCCCAATGAAACACCAGCTGATCCCCAAGCACTGAAACTGGAAGCTGTCCTCTTCCCATGAACTCACCTCCTCAGCTCTCACAAGTGCCAGTGCTAGCCTGCTACCTATGTCAAAAGCAGAATAATTTGAGATTGGAGAAGTCAAGCAGGCTGTGATGATCCAAGAACTGCCCTTTCTTCCTGGAGCACCAAAGCCTGAAAGAAAGGAAAAAGATGGGGCCAAACATCAGTGTCAAGGCTGAACTTCTCCAGCCACTTAGGATCAGATCGTTGTTTTAAGAACACTTACATGAGAGCAAGAATGGCTTGGGAACTGCTCAGGAGAGCCTTGGCTAGGCTGCCTTCAGGTCACCGAGCACATATGGGGCAGCAGAAGCAGCTTCATATTCTTGGCTCTGTCAGTTTTTGATGGCAAAACTGAAAAATGTGGTAGAAGACATTTTCATTTTGCAAATGTTGCCAGACTGATGGGACATGCCAGCAACAATGAGCTGCAGAGAGGGAAGGCAGCAAGGAAAGCTGGTCTCAGGGCACAGGGAGAAGGCCAGGACGTGATCAGAAAGAAAAGAGGAGGCTGAGAGAGACATGATCAGAGCAGGGTGACACTTACACTAGGAAAGGGGAGAAGAGGACTATTAAAAGGTGTTATTGGGGAGAGAGGATTATCAGCCTCTAGAAGAGGTCGGGGAGAGGAAGACCCATCAGATACTGAACAGTTCAAACAGGATCACAGCAATCAAGTCCTTGGTGGTGCATGGCCTTTCCCCAAGGCAGAAAGAATAAGGTGAAATACATGAGGCCAGTTGGCCACCTGTATTGCATGCTCAGGCCAGCCCTGCTTGCCCCAAAGAAAAGCCCCAAGGGCTGGCCTAACCTTGCTTCAATGTGACAGCTGATAACTGCATAGGAAAGGCTTCCTCAGAAGGACAGTCATCATCAGGAGATGATGGTGGGTATAGATGTGGTACTTAGAGACATTGTTTAAGTGGGCAATATTGGTGGTAGGTGGACAGTTGGACTAGATACCTTAGAGGTCTTTTCCAACCCTAGTGATTCTATGATTCTATTCTGTGATGCTAAATCCCAATCATTATTAGCATCTGCCATCAGGATCTAGAGAGACTTTAAGGGGAACAAAACAGGTTACCCAAACATGACCCAAGAGGAGAGGGTCCTGGCAGACAGTGGTTCTTCTTCTTGGGTCACTAGGTTGGTCTAAATCCTAGGCCCTGCATCAAAACAAGTTTCAGGTCCCAAACTGAACCTCTCCACGGAAACTGAGGCCTACTAGCCCAAGCAGTCCAGGGCAACACTCATCAGGGAGGCAAGAGACATTGCAGGGATGTCTAGGAAGTAGGGCTTGAACATGTATCTCTGGAGGGTACCAGGGCACTGCTGCGCTCACAGTAAGCTCCCTCTGCATGTGCCTACACTGCCCACAGCTTTCCTCTCTGTTTTGTTTCCATATCCTCACAGTCTTTCCACACCACAGGTACAGCTTTTTGGCACACAGGCTCTTGTTTGAAGAGCCTCTAATGATTGACAGATCACTGAACAACAGTTAGATCATCCTTGGCCTCCACACCTCTTCGGGATCATAGGAATCTGGGACAGCTGAAACCCCAGCAACTACCGACGGTGTCTCAGAGCACTACAGAGGGCTCAGAGGAGACCTGGGCCAAAGATTACAGTGTAGAAGTGCTCATCCCCAAGTACTGGGAGCTTCGTTATGTAGCATGGAAGTCAGAGGCAGCTCATAGGAAAAAAATGTCCTCAGTAGCAGATACTTCAGATCTGATCCCAACTGCTGAAGGCTGTTCCTCAGCACAACCCTGCACTGGAGGTCACAACTTCCCTGCGAGGCATAACCACGTTGCTCAAGAGGGTCCAACTCATTGAGACTCCTGCCTTCCAACAGGGAGCAAGAAATCCCTACATAACATGTCCGTAAAAGATGGCAGGGTCTCTCAGAAAGCTTTTCAGGTAGAAGTTGCACATAAATGTCTCCAAGTTTAATGTCACTACTAACCAGCATGCTGAAATTAAGGAGTGTGCAAGGCAAGGTCATCCCACCTTTCTCTCTGTAGCGCTGGGAACCTGCAGACAAAGCAGCAGCATCTGAGGCTGATGTCTTCCACATCACATCTCCAGAGGATTCCATCAGACAACTCTTAATTTATGTCTTCTACATAGCGTTCACCAGGCAAAATGGATTGATGCTGTAATTTACATTACCTCCATACCATTCTGCTCTGCAAACTGGAGAATCACTAATGTTTGACTGTGTATCAGCACAAACGTAGCTGACAGTATTTTATTCCTATATGTCAAATGCTGAGGACCCAGTACCAAGGCAGGCCCCAGCTCACTGCTGTCTGAGAATGGAGGGAAAGAAAAATAAAGAAAACAGTTCAGCTTGAGCTGTATTCTTCCGAGCATCAGTCATTGCCTATAATTAACTGGATCTTTAAAATACACAAGAAACTAAGAAAAACAACAGCCACAAGCTAAGATGACTGCACTGATTCCAGAAAGCTTTTATCTCTTTGAAATGAATAAATAACTCTAATGTAACTACTTACAGCACTTTTTTATCAGTGGTCTGTGCATTAAACTCCCTTTCCAGACTGACTGTGATACAGCTCTCAGTAAATGTGCTGATGGAAAAGCACTGCCACAAAGGCCCTTCCAAGGGCTTTCCACACCATCTCCTTTTCTACAGCAAAGCTCTCTTGCAAGCCTCACCATCTCCGTGTGCAGTCCAAGGGTATTTCAGCCCATATCTCACCACAAGGACCGTATTTTCAAGGTCAGACAAGATGTCAAAAGCTGAGAGGATATTCCTCAAATCCTTCACACACCTTGATGTTGAAAAGAAACCCAGAGTGTTCAAATTCACCTTTCTCAGATGCATGGCAGACTCGCTTTGTAACCAATGTGATGCTGGTTGTCTCCAGATATCTACCCACACGTAGTCAGATCTGGTGATTTCATGTGTTACCGGCCTCTGACTGCAGGAAAATGCACACAATTAACAGGCTATTTCTGCACTAACGATCGGCCCTTTTCAGAGAAGGAAGCTGGCTGTTTCATATCGGGCAGCCCATATTGCCACCACTTAATCAGGCTGAGATTTAAGGAAGCCCGCTGTGAGATGACACAGATTGCTTCCTCCCTTGGGAGCTGTCAAGCACTGCGGTCAGTGTGTGACTGGCAACCTCTGCAAAATGAGCCCTGCTACGCAAGCAGCTGGGTCCACCTTCCTCCTCTGCTGGCACTCAGTCCCTGCAGACCTGGGCTGGCATCAAGGTGTTCCATGTGCTCAGCCATCTCTCATGCTGACCCCTCTCTTTGTCCCTCGGGACAACTGCACAGGAAAAGCCAGCAGTGACAGAGGGAATGTGTTCACGCAACTGTTTAGCCTCCCAGGTCAGCCCAGTAGACAGAGCCTTGTCTAGGTGTGGATGAAACCATCTGCTCAGTGTCTGGCAACAGGAAGGCTGCTGCTCCCTTCTGCCTGCACCCAGGCAGTTCCCAGATGGGCTGTGGCAGAGCTGGAGCAGGGCAGCTCTGTCAGAGGAGGGGGGAAAGGAGGATGGATTCCATTCCCCAGGACAGCACTGAAACTGGGCACCAGGATCAGGCCAAGCAGTTCCAGACAGGTGGGACCTTCTGACCCCACTCCTCCCAGCCCTCTGTAAAAGAACAAGCTGATGTTGAGATGTGGAAATGAGGCACGCAGAATCCCCAGTCACACCTATCTTCAGACCACAGCCCATCCTAGAGGGAGAGATAGGGCGTTCCAGGCTTCAACCTCATTAGCCCTGTCACCCTATAACTCAGAGACAGTCTGTCTGGCAGCTCCTGCCCTTGGGCCCCAATCCCAAAGCTCAGCTCAGGCCTGGGAAACACTTTGCCCAGATCAGAACTGCTGTTACTTTATGCCCAAAGTCTCTGCCAACAGGCCAGATCCTCAGGTTATACAAGTGGCTTTGCACGAACACTACAACTATGGGCAATCAATGAGAATGTCTTCACCAGCCTCCCCTGCCCAGGGTCTGCTCCAGCACATACCACTGCACTGCGTGCCAAAATGCTGGCAGCTTGTTCCAGGCAAATGAATAGGAACTTTGGCTACAGCTGTCCAGATGCCCTTCCACATCTGTTTCGCAGATTAAGTGTTCCCTTGTACAACAGTTTAGGGGGGAATCTTTCATCTGCAGGCAGATGTTGAATGGCATGCAGAACCTCCCAGCAGCTCTCACACAACTAATTCCAGAGAGGTGTAGCACATCTGCTAAGATGTGCTGCCTTTCCTGGTCCTTCCAAACATGTCCTCATCCCAGGGCACAGCTCATCACTCCTCCCAGTCAGCCTGAATCCTCCAAGATCTCTTGCAATTCCCAGCACTTGTGTTCATGTAAGAGGATACAGCCAGCTTTAAACAGGGTTCCTCATCTCCTAGCAGCTTAAAGCATATGGGTGAAAGTGGGGATCAGGAGGGCTTCAGGACTGGTCTGCAAATTGTGAAATGGAAGTGGTGACACTGTGGCAGAGCCCTTGCAAGCCTCCAGTCCTGCATCCAGATCCATTGCTGTTAGAACGTATTTGAGCACTGGCTAGACACTCATCATCATTCCTGCATGACCTGTCTCTGCAGTCTGGCAATCAAGACATGTAAAATCACTTTGTATAGCAGGTGCACAAGGAATCACTGGAAGTTACACCAAGCCCTTGACAATGCTGCACTGTGAGTCATGCCCCTCACTGACCCCCCTACTCCCAGGAAACAAGCCCACGGGATATTCTTGGGAGCCACACATGGAGCAGAAAACAATTTTAGAAAGTTTCAGCAGCTTTCCCTAAAGACATTGCTTGTGATCATTAAAAATATGTTTGGGGTGTGCACGTGGGTGGCTACACAGGCAGAACTACGAGGAGCAGAGAGCTCCTTTCCTCATTTCTGAATACCCCTTAACTTCCCCGTATCAACTGTGCTATTAGAAACAGATACAAGGGAATGCATTATTATTTCTAGATATGATTTTAAGCTGAGACTCCCTTTCAACACAAAATGGTACTGTGTTACAGCTGAGCACCTCCTCACAGGTAGATTGCTCCACACTTCGGAAAAGCGAGCTGCAGCTGATGTGAATCATGTCAGAAAGAGCATCATGGTTGCCATTAATGACAGGTGCTGCCTATTAACCTTAATTAAACCACAGGTGACACTAATAATTTAGTGCGTCCTTAATTAGGACTTGAGAAAGTTTTAGGCATAGAAAAAAACCACGTGGCTGAACTTGAGTTGCTAGCCTTCATCCTCTTTACCTTGATTTCTCCTTCACAGTTTTCCAAGCATCTGGGGAGAAGCCATGCCAGGTTCACACCACCAGCAGCACGGAGCCTCCTGGTTTCCTCCCCATGCCTGAGCTGCCGCCAGGTCTCTCCTGTCCCACTTTCCTGTGACTGCATATGGCTACACGGGAGCAAGAGCCTCAGAGACTCTGGGACTAATGCAGTTTTCTAGGACAGCATGTTCCAGCTGTGAGCTCCAACAAGCATGCCGAATGCAATGGAGAGCCAGCTCCTGCCCAGGGGCAGCCTGCAGCACCACCAAAGTCAGCGCCACAGCAAAGCACTCCCTCTGCAGGCCCGCTGGCAGGCCTCAGGCCCTCCCAGGGACACCGTCTTTCCTCCAGACCCTAAGGAATGGAAAATCTCTGCAGGCATTACCATGCAGAAGTCATCACATGAAAACCCTCCCACTCGCCTGGAGCTGCCATGGCTGCAGGCTCCTGCAAGCTGCAGAGGGTGGGATGGATCTGTAGCGGCCTCAGCCTTCATGATCCACTCCTAAGCACCCTTGAGCTAGGAGATGGAGAGCTCTCCCAGTTTGGTCATAGTTTAGATGGACCCTTCCCAGCACCCAGCATCTTCTGTGATGGGATGAGAAGAAAGGCATGGTTGAAGAAAAGCTCCTTCCAAGACACCATCCACCACTCCCACCTTCCTGAAAAATATACCTTCATTTGGGATTCCCTTTTTGCTGGGCTATAAGCACGAACAGACAATAAATACTGGCCACTACAGAAATGATCTCCTAACGCTCAACCTTTGCATCACCGAGCACCACAGGAGCCTTGCTGCTGCTATTAGCTGGAATATCCTGAAAGACAGACACAAAGATGCAGTAATATCAGTAAATTGAACTGCATGAGGGCAACGTGTGGTTGCACTCCTATGCTGCTGCAGACTTGGGAAAAAATAAAAAAAAAACCTTACAGTTCAAGAGCTCCTTCTCTGTACATAACCACCCTGTGTCAGTCGCTGTGTTCCATAGCACAGGTGCAGGCTGCATATGGGCAACCATGCCAGAGAACAGCCCTGTAGCAACACAGCCAAGGAGCCAGGGCAGATGTCCCACACCCAGTGGGACAGGAGAGCCAGGTCTTCTCCTTGCCCCACAGCACTGCACACCACATGCTGCAGACACTCAACAGAGCTCTTGGTAAGAGAGAAATGAGAACTGCCTATCTGAGCAGCACAATTCCTGCTGCAGTTTGTTTCATCTCCATCAAATAAAGCGTTAAATGGTGAAGCAGTTCTAACAAAATGCAGGTCAGCCCAACCCTCACTTCTCCTCTGACAGCAGGAAAACAACATCCAGCCAAAGCTAGCAGTTACATGGGCATCTGAATCCATACACAGTAGAATGAGGCCTCAGGATCTGACAAGGCCAGTGACAACTTGCTGTGTCACCTTGGAGCTTTGTTAGAGGCTGTCTGTGTCAGACATAAGTCTTCAGAGAAGCCTACATGGAGAATCAAAAGCACTTTTGCACTGGTTTTAGGTAAAAGATGCCCAGAAGTACATTAGAGCAACA
>PPHD01002521.1:0-16456 GCA_002909625.1 Bambusicola thoracicus | reverse complement strand
CCAGGCTCCTCTCCCACTGCATGGTGAGGAGTTTCCCAAACAGCTGAGGCACTGCCAGTCCACACAGTGCTTCTGCTGCTCCACAGGGCTCTGCAGCAGCAGTAATGGCAGCACAGGTGAAGACATCACACCACCCACCAGACACCTAGCCTGTCCTCCTGCCAGCTCACTCCAAGACCTGCTCANCTGGCTTCATCCATTACTCCAAATAAGTCTTTGCTTCATGACCTTGAGGCAAGCCACTCCAAGACTCAGACTGCCTGGCTTTGCAGCCAAAGGAAAAAATGTTCCAGCTGTGCCTCTCTATTCCCAAGATCTCACACACCTTGTCGTGGAGACACGGCTGTGGGAAAAACACACACCTTATGGGACGCCCCAGGTTCAGATCTGCATCACCACTGTGCAGACCTCACAACTGCCATCTCAGAGCCAAAGGAGCCCTTGCGGACCTCCTCCCCAGGGGTGCTTTCCTCCACCAGGCTCCTCTCCCACTGCATGGTGAGGAGTTTCCCAAACAGCTGAGGCACTGCCAGTCCACACAGTGCTTCTGCTGCTCCACAGGGCTCTGCAGCAGCAGTAATGGCAGCACAGGTGAAGACATCACACCACCCACCAGACACCTAGCCTGTCCTCCTGCCAGCTCACTCCAAGACCTGCTCAGCTAACTCATTGGCTGGCCCCTCCACCAAAATCATATGGGGACTCATGTTGTTCTCCCACCACATCTCCATCTCTCCTGCAGTCCTCTGGCTGCTGCAGCTTCACATGCAGTGTGACTGTCCTCTTCCTCCTGTCTGGTGATCTTCTCCAAAGGATACTATCTGAAAAGCTGCAGGATGCAGAGCAGAAACCCTCCTAGCATTACGTGCACAACACAGGACCAGCTCCAGGCAAAGCTCCAGCAAGAACCTTGCTGAGTTTTCTCTGCTGGTGCCTCTGGGGATGGCAGCAATTGGATGTCTTCCAACTGACACTAGATTCCTAGCCTTTCCCTTTCTTACCTCTTACTGTACATGAGGGAAACTATGCTAATGCCAGTGCTCAGCAGCTGGGATGTGGAACATGCACCCCACTGCTTCTGACAGCTAGAAGCCTGGCTATGCATTACACAGCTGGGGTAAAAACCCCCTGTACAGTCCAGCCGCATCCCAAATCCCCATCTGCCAACACCACCAACCCCTATGATTTCTGAGTGGGCAAGTCCTGCCAGACACCACAGGGAGCTCACAAACATCTCACTGACAGCCTGGGTGCTGAGTGGAAGGTGAAGGCAGTCTCTTCGCAGCAGTCTGAGGGCAGCGGGAGGAGCTGTCAGCACCCCACCCACCCACCAGATCCCAAGCTCCTTTGGAGAAGCCTGCCTGTGTTTTGCCAGGCACTGCTGCATCCTGGCATCCTTGAAGCTGTGAGATGAAACTGCTTCAGCATCTCACCCCAGGTCCAGCAGGATGTCCTCCATAACCATTAGCAACTAGAGTCAACACCAGTGCCAACACCAGTGTCATTCGCCAGCCTGCATCTCTTGTCCCAGCAAGTCAAGAGGAACAGGCAATATTTTTGCCACTCGAAGTTCACAGCATGGTGGATCACAGCCTGGTTGTCTTGCACACAGCTCCAGTACGCTCGGCTAGCACTGAGGAGACAGCTGACCAGCCAGGAGAGATGATGCTGCACAACAAAATCTTGGGACAACAGACTCTGAGCTATTGGTGCAGGACAGTGGTGCCCAAAGCAGCCATGCAACAGTTTAACAACTGGAAGCAAGCAGAAACCTCAGATCCGACATGCAAATGGAAATTCTTTGGGTTCCCCTTGTTGCTAACTCAAAATAGTGCTGGACATCCCCAGGCTGGGGCTGGATTTCAAGCACACTGGAAAGATAATAAATGCTGGAACATGTTTACTGATGTTCTAGTGGGATGCACTTTGTTGGTTCATATTCCCTATCTCGTCTCTATTACCACACAAATCTTGGTTTCCTTGTAAAAACTGTGTGTCCCACAGCTCTGGGAACTAAGGCCTTAAGAGAAACCCTTGTGAGCAGCCCTGCTGCCAACGCTGTAATTCCTCAGGCGCCTGCCCAGGCAACAAGCCCCTCCATACAGCCCAGCCACCCTGACCCAGGCCACGCCAGCCATGCTTATTGTGATTTCCTCCACTACCATAAATCCCTTCTAATTCCCTCTAAACCGCTCCTTGTCTCCATCAAAGCATGGCGTGCTCCCTTCCTCACCCAGTGGGGATTAGCAGCTCTGTGCAGTGGGAACCACAGGCAGAGCAAGGGAGCCAGGCTGGCCTTGCCTATGGGCAGCCCTCACCTCCATCCCTGTGTCCCTGCTCAGATTTCGTGGCTAACCTGAGCCGTTCATGAGCTGGGAGCGGGGCCGTCATGGAAGCTGCCATAGCCCCAGCCTCCCTTGCTCTCTCCAGCACCAGCAGCTCTTTTCCCCTCAGCATGCCATCAACCAGAACTCCCAGATCCCTTTTCGAGGGGCTGCTCTCCCCTATTCTCTACATATATCCAGGGCCGCCTCATCCGTGGTGCAGAATCTGGGCCTGAGTGCCAGGTGCACATGCCAAGTTGGAGGCCAGGATAAGCCCAAACTATGCAGAAAGCCTCAGATTTGGTGATGGGTGCACAAAGCCCAAATCCTAGGTTAGATCCAGGAGCACTCAACCGCACCAAAAGGGTCACCAGTGATAGTTGGAGGAAGGCACCCATATCTCAGGAGTGGTGCAGCAGTGGGGGGCTATTGTCCCTGACCCTGCACATCGAGTGACACATTCATTAACTAAGTGCAGCCATGCCCATGCCATGCATGGCTGCCCTGCATGGCTGCCCTGCACCCCCTTGGCCACAGGACAGACTCAGCAGCTCATTGCAATACAGGATCCTGCAGGCAGCACCCACTCAGCACGGGCAATCACACCACCTGCAGGTCCTTGTGCCAGTCTAACAATGCAGAGAAAAGTTCTCATGAGAATGTCTTTTAGAAGTAGAGTTGCTCTCTTACAAGAAAATTGCACCATAGCTCAAATGACCGAAAGGGAGAGCTTCTCACCAGGGATGGGATCTGATCTATGCTATGGGAGAAACCCAGCTAGGCTTTGCCTGACACTGTACAAATATGGGCTGCCCAGCATCTGAAGGGATGTTAAATTTACATGCTGTGTTTCTCTTCTTATGCTGTCTTATTAAATAAGCTATGTTATCAAACCAGTTGCTGTAGGGCCGTTCTTCATGAGACCCAGAAAGGGCCCTCAACTGGCTTGCTGCAGCTCACCCAAAGCAGGTCCCAGATGAGAGTTACGAAGCATCTGAGAGGAACAGCTGCATCCACCTACAGCTTCTCTACAACATTTCAAGGCTGTTAAGTCTTGTCCACAGGCTGTAGCAGAGACCTGGCCATATCCTACTGTGCATTAGGGATGCCCACTGACAGTGCTAGTCAGGGCTTTCCTTGGTGCAGTAAATACAGCCCCAAAGGGCTCCACAATGAGCTTTCTCTCTCCCCTCGAGAGCTCAGAAAAACAAAGCAACTGCACATTATTGACCAGAAAACTTAAAAATAAAAATTAAGAAAATAGAACCTTACTTTGTCAGACTTTCTGATTGAGACTGCAGAGGAGAGAAGGAAGGTCCAGTAGAAATCCACAGCAAGGAAGAAATGATCTCAGGCTCCCCACACTTTATGAGGCCAGTGCTGCATCATCGGTCCTGACTGTGAGTAAGAGGCCTGAACCTCCCCAGAAAGATTGACCTGAGACTTAAATGACTAAAATCCTGCCTGGTATCTTGCAAGGGGCTCATGTACCGAGTGACAAGGGGCTGATTTTGCACAAAAGGTGAGGTAGGTGAGCAGGAGACGCAGGGATGACCCGGCACTCTTCCACACCCCACTTAACTTCCAGTTCCTTTCCAACTCTGGAAGGAGTTGAAATTCATTAAAGCTCTCCAAGGACCGTGCCCGGAGATGGGGAGCAAGACCTGAGCCTTCCCTTGGCCACAGGGTTCTGCAGCCCTGCCACCAGAATGCCTCTCATCTGGAGTGGCAGCCCCAGGCCCGAGGGAAGGGGCAGGGCAGGGACTTGCTAGCAGACTACCTTCATTCCTTACTGCAGTACCCCTCAGAAAAGTCCCTAGAAAGGTGTTTCTTCCTGAGCAATAGAGCAAAGCTAAGCTCAACACTCCAAGATACTGCGCTTTCCATGGCTTGGCCTCCACAGCTGCGTCTCCCAGTTCTCTTGTTGCTGGAAGGAAACAGCCACCCCAGTGAAACCCCCAGACACCCTCAGATCTGGGGTGAAGGTTCCCTGGGATGGACCAGGAAACAAGCTGGGGTGACCTGCAGTGGGTCACTGAGAAAGGAGAGGTACTACCAAGAACCTCAGACCAGCACACAGTCAGAGAGGAGGGTGCTTTGCAGCTTTGTAGACCTAAAATGATGCTCCAGCTCCTTCCTTTTCTCACCATGGCAGCATGGGACTCAGGATCACATTGGGGCATTTGTTGTAATGAGTTCAGCTCTAGCAGTTCAAGTTAGAGCTCACTTCAGCTATCTGCCTAATTCTTCTGTAATTTAGCCCAACAACTCATGGCAACTTTTAAGGACCTTGTGCCTGAGCATGTTGCTGCTCTCAGATCTCAGCAGTCACAACCACTCTGCTGACAAGCAGCCCCGGTTCCCCGAAGCGTCTGTCATCTTATTAGCAGAGCCTCCACTTGGGATTTATTTTCTATCCAGAATTTAAGCTGAATTTATGTATTAACTAAAGACTATTAGTGCCAAAAATAAGTGGAATGCCACTTGCTCAGCAACACAGGCCTTACAAGAGACCACGTGGCACAGCCAGCACACCCAATCGCAACCCCAGAGAGGCTTTTTATAGACACCTATGTCTGATGGAGTGCAAGCGATGCTTGGCTTGCTGCAAGCTTGGCTTTGCAAGCATTCAACTTCAGAGGGAGGGGAGGGAAATATCCCCCCTGTCCCTGGGCGGGGGGCACGGAGCTCTCCTGTTCCTTGCTGGCTGGATAAGGAGCCATGTGGGTCTTGTTTAGGAAAAGACAGCAGTAGAGCTTCACCATTTCTCTGCCATAAACACGTGTGTGCAGCATGCAGTTCCTGATAGACGAACGCGTGCTGCCAAGCTTCTAAGTGCAGTATCTCAACATCGAGAGTCCTCCACTTCCCTCTGAACAAGGCTGCTGGAGCAATAAAGGTCACCCAGCACCGTTCAGCTCCAGCTCACAGTGGTTTCTCTCTTTCCCCCGTCCTCCCCAGTGTGCTTTCCTCTGTGTAGGTCCCCTGCACTGAGCAGACTCAGCTGCCAGGGGTGACCCTGCTGTGACTGAAGGCTTCTCCGAGAACTCTGAGCAACCTCTGTTGTGAGGGACACAAAGTCCCAGAAGCAGCAGCACTGCCACTGCCAGCAGTCCCAGTGAGCCCACGCTGCACAGACTGGTGCACAAAGAGTCACTGGCAGGTGGGAGGAAGTTCTCATGTACAACACAACCAGTCACTGGCCTGGCACCTTCCAGTGCCCCTTGCTGCAGACTGGGTATTTGCTCTCTGCTGGAATCCCTCCTGCAAGGCTGCAAGGCTGCAAGGCAGCAAGGCACCATGTCCACCCTGCAGCTGTCTGGCAAGTGCTCTCTGTCCTCCCCCTACCACTCCTGTGTCACTGGCCTGCACAGGAAGGCAGACAGGGAACAGCAGGACTGCCAGCATCAAGCTCAGCACCAGGCCTCTCCCTACACAGCAACTGTGAGATACAATCCAGTTTGAAAATGGCAAAGAGCTGCTCCTCACACTATCCCAGTCCCATTTTCTATGGGGACAGTCAAGGCCACATCACAGTGCCCAGCAGAGCCCACAGGCCCCAGCTCTGCTCTCCTGATCTACACTCATCTGAGAGCACCTGAAAAGCAGAAGTCCTAGCAGTGCCTGGGGTGGGCTGCAGGTAGCGACTCGGAGAAGCAAAGTCAGGCCACATGCGATATAGGAGAACCTGGGGCTGGGCTTATTGGGACTTTGGTCCGACTCCTGGACTGGCAGGAGGATGCTACAAGAGGCTCCTGGGCTCCTACCTGTCCTAGCTGCCTCGGGGAAGGACAGGCAGGGCCTCAGGAGGAAGGGACAAGACCTATGGGGAGTGGGAGAAGAGAGAGCAAGCAGTGAGCTTATTATGGGTGATGGAACCCTCAAAGACTCAGTCACATGGCTGCAGAAGAGCCCATGCATATGTCCTCGCTCACCATTCCAACAGCACTGGAGATAACTCATGAAGCTGAATGTGAGATGGGGAACACAGAGCTAGAGTCCAAGGTCAGAGCGGATGGGAGGTGCTTAGGTACAGCTCTCATCTGCACTCTAGAGGCAGACATAAGGCTGTTTGACTCCAGCGTTCCTCTTTCATGGGGAAACCTCCACTGAATTCACCAGCGGGGAGATGGGAGAAAGAAATCAGAACGCTGACCTCATCTGCCTGCTTGGCCAAGGGTTTGTGGCACCCTAACTAACACACAACCCCAAACCCCTGGGCAAACCAGCCCAATTCACCTATCTACCAAGGCAGCAAGTGTGAATCACGTGCACAGTAGGTCACTGACTGACCACAAAGAATCAGAGTCAAGGACTCACTGAGGATGGCAGGGTCCTCTGGGTCTGCCCACTGAAGCAGGGACACCCAGAGCAAGTGCCCAGGGCCACATTCCGGAGGCTTTTGAAGTAGGAGACTGCACATTTAGTGCCACCAGACAACCACCCATTGGCACTTCGCAACCAGAAAGTCAATTCGAGGAAATCTCCTCCAAGAACAGGTCTAATCACACACACAGAAAAATCATTGAAACAATTTCACTTTTTCAAACAGAGTGCAGCCTCAGAGAACACTGCAGAAAAAGGAACGAAAGTCATTGTTACAAACATGTTAGTGTTTTCTTAGCTCATCTGCAATTATTGCTCTAAAAGCTGAGGATGTGTGATAGAGAGGTGTGGGAGGGAGAAGAGGAGAAGGGGGAAAGGAGAAAGACAACAGCAGCATGGAAGGAAATTCAACACTGCCAAGTGAAAGCCACAGGCAGAATTTATTTCCTTGCAGAAGGGTTTCCCGTGTCATTCGTCACACAGAGGAGAAAAAAAGATTATTTTGAAGAACATCAACCATGAAAGTAAGACTTCGGGGAGGGGGTTTTCTGTTGGATGCTGCAGCCAGGAGATTACCCTCATGTGTGCCATTCCCCTACTGCACAGATGACTTTAGTCCACTATAAAACCATTCCCTGTGAAATCCCTGTGAAATCAGCCCGACTTTCTGGAAGGTGTCAGCTACAGCAAAGACCCCCACACCCCCAAGCCCTGCTGCTGGGCAGGCTTCTGCCCCAGGGACAGGGATGTTTTTTTGAAGGCTTTAGGCACACCTCTTCCCACCCACCGTCTCCTGGAGATCCCTGGCACTGCAGAGCTGCCCTGAGCCGGGCAGGAAATGAACAACTGAGAGAGGTGGGAAACTCCCTGACAACAGAGTGATGGAAAGGGGCACTGAATTATGGAAGAGCTCATGGAACCCTCACTGAGCCCACCTTATACACTGCGACACCCACAGCCACACAGGTGCCAGGGGCAAAGCAGAGTAGCAGCTCTCTCCCTCCAGTTGCGGAGCTGCTTGCAGCCACCTCCAGCCCCACCACAACCACTCTTCAGGCTGAATGTTTCAGAAGGTCACTGTTTCCCAACAGCACCATCACATCTGCCTATCTGCCATCCTGAAGCCAGAAACCATTTTATTTATCTCTGATCTGGGAGTTACCAGGCCCTCTCCTGCAGGTTCTAAGATCCAGATCTGAGGTTTGATGCTCTCAGCAGACCATCAGCCAGTTTCAAAGCTCACCATGGAAAGGTATTTTCTCTCCTGTTTGCTCAGAGAACCATCTGGAGCCTCATTCCTGCAGTAGCCATGCTTCTATTCACAGTTACCAGCCTGATTACAAGGGCAGCATGTGCTTCCTTGGCACATTCAGCTGTTCTCTCTACAGGTGTGTCGACACCACGGGCAGGATTTCCTCCACATCCCTGCACCCGTGCTGTCCTGGCGTGATGCTCTGAGCTCTGTGCTTTGCTCTGACGACACAGAGCAGAAGGCACTGCAGCCCATGGTGCTCGGAAGGAAGGAGAGGCTGGAGACCACCTGTGACCCGAGGCAGGAGGGCTCTGGATAAGCTGTCTCAGGACAGCCAGCAAGTGCCTTTTCTCTCACTAGGAAGGCGGCAGAAGTCAACTCGCACACAAAACCATGCCTGTCTGTGTTTGTGCCACCTCCAGTAACATCTACTGACATGCAGCATCCCAGAGGGCTGGGAAATGGGCCTGGATGTCCACATGCAGGGTCAGCTCAAGAAACACACGCACACACAATGGCACAAGGCAATCTGAATCATTAAGACTGCACAGCAGCTACAGATGTGCAGAATTTTGCAGGCATCGGGCAAGCCGGTCTCACCCAGGTGTCCTCCATCACAACGCACACCACAAGGCTTCTCAGCTCTGCAGCATCACGCAGTATCAAGTGCCCCTCAGGGCCCAGCACTTGCTGCCAGAACTCCCATCTAGTTCAGGGGAAAAGCAGCCTGTATGCCAGGATCCTGCACATCCCCACACGATGGACTGACAGCAACTGTCTCCTCACACGTCACAGCTCCCCCGCACAGACAGCTGCAGAGCACAGACAGCTGCTGCTTTCTGGGGACTGCTGCTTTCTGTCTGAGGTGCCCAGAGATAGGTGGCCACCCAAGGCCCCCAGCCCGGGCAGATGGACAGACTACCTCAACAGCCATCAGTGTCAGGTGCTGAGATGGGGGCATCTTCTGCTGATGACAGGCACTGATACACTGGTACATCATCCGGTATGTGGTCACGTTCTGTCTGCTCTCTAGCAAAGCATGCAGAGCAGCATCCATTCATGGCAGAGAATCACGGTGTGGAGATACTAAGCAGCTCTCCTACAGCCAGTGGCACACATGAGAAGTGAACCCAGATCTCCATGAACAGCTCTTCTGCTGCACCTAGAGAACAAAGACCCAAACTCAACTCTGCCATGTGCATCAGCAGAGCCATCCAGGCCCAGGAGCAAACCCATACAACAGCATCTGGATTTCTGTGCTGCAGCCTCTGGACAGACTGACCACCAGCTAGAAATGGGGTGATGCTCTATGGAGCTCCTGCTCTGGGGCATGGCCCAGGCAGTGGAATCCAGTCTCTACAAAGGAATTACTGATCATCAGAAGGAGAAATGTGTCACTGCTTCCTGCAGAGCACACCCCTCGTGGGGCTGCAGCCACAGCACTGCTCCATTCTCATATCATTAGAATACCTTTTCCCACCGTGTCCCATCCCAGCCCTCCTACACACAGACATGTTCACTGTGAGCCTGTGCAAGCCTTTGGTCCCAGCAGTGCCCTGCAGCAAGGCACTGTGTGAAGAAAGGACCCTCTGTGGGTGACCCTATGCCTGTTGCTTCCCATCATCCTACTTGTAGGCAGAAAAGAATTAATTTCTATTTTCTACCCAGTGCCCCAAAACCTCAGAGCCTTCCCCAGTGTCTTACCCATATTTCATCCTCCCAAACCCACCAGACCACTCTCCAACTCTACATTTGTCTCCCTCTGGCTACAGTCCCACCTGGGCTCTAGGACATGGTCAGCTCTGGGGCTCCAACTGCATTTCCCACAGCCTGCAGCTGAAATTGTCCCTGAACGTCCAAAAAAGGACAGCAGGGACAGTCAGTCTGCAGACCAGGCTCTCCTGTCCACCACACCAGGGAAAATAACCATCTTCCTCTTAATCACCAACCTGGGAAGGAAACGTGCTCAGATAATGGCAGGGAAATCCCTCCTAACAGCAGACCTCTGCTCCAGCTACATCTCCGTTATCTGACATCAAGGCGTCTTTCTGGGAACGCATTAGATCAAGGCAGTGCTGGGAAGGCAGAACACATATCTCACGTCTGCCCATTTGTCCGGGGCACTGCTAGAGGAGCAAGGTTGGGTGTGCAGATGCTGAAATGGGCACTGCCTCTTTCTACCTTATGCATGGAAGCATATCAAGCCAGGAGCCGCAGGGTAGGACATAGCAGGGAAACCCCTCTGGGTCCTTCTTGCTGTCCCAGCCCAGATCCAACAGGGCTGGTGCATCATTTCTAGCACTGGGGCAGTCCAGAAAGCACAGCTCACCCCATTCTCCCCATCCTGCTGAGCCTTCTGCCTGCCATGAGACCACCAAGAGAATCCTGAACAACATTTTACCATTACTGAGTCATCACAAAAAGTGGATGAGCAATGATCGATTACAATGAATGCAAATACCTGCCTTCCAATCTGAGACTAGCACTTCCAGACCAGATCTCCTAGTAAGTGCAGCATGCCCTTCCACAGGCTATGCAAAGCCCTGCCATACTCCTCAGCATTTCCACAAGCCTTCAGGCACAGCGCTGCCCATCCAGACCTGCCCTAGAAAGATGGCATCTTCAAGATATGCTTGCTATCAGCCCTGGGTCTCTGCTCCTATCAGCATATTGCACCAGTTTATTTCCACCCCACTGGGAAGGCTTTCTCACAGCCCTTAGCCAGCAGAGCTTCACCCAGGTGGTATCCAGTGAGAAGTGGACTGCCCTGTCCAGGGAGAGATGTTGTGAGCAGAAGTATCTTGGCCCTGGACTGCAGCACCAGACAACAGAGTGGGAACAGACCTAAGCAGCTCTCCAGTTCCTTTTCCTGCCCACAAGGATGTCACTCATCCTGGGGTCATTACTGATGAATCTGTACTCAACCTACTCTCAAAATGCATTGACAACAGCAAACAACCCTTGATTTATGCTGGGCAGTGTTTCAGGAGGTCGTGCATTGATCATGGTTGGGATTGCAGAGATACCTCAAAGTAATAATCACCCACAGGTAGGACCCCAGGGCAGGAAAGACAAGAAAAAAGAGTATCAGCCAGCAACACCAAGAAACAGCTGTCACCTCAGCTGAACCCAACACACACAGAGGCAAGAGACGCCTGTTCAGTTGAACATCAGTGCCCTGGGTCTCCAAGGCAGCATCTCCCACCAGCCCCCTGAGTCTCTTATCTTCTTGTTCCCTTTTCCTTTCCCTAACACGAACTCTCCCCCTCCTCTAAATAGCTTCAGCACTATCTGCTGCAACATTCATACAAAATTGTTCTAGTCTTCTGAGAACAGATGTGATCTGGCCCTGCACAACTACATTCTGGGTTTCCCTGTCTGGAGATGCACACATTTTCATTCAGGCAGTACCTCAAGTTCAGGTGAATCTCAACTTTTTCCACTACAGGCTGTCACCCCCTGCCCCAGGACAGAGCTGGACCACAAGGATGGAGTGACAGAAGTTTCACTGACCCTTCTGGCTGAGCTCTACAGCACTCAGCCCAGCACCGGTGGCCACAGCAGCCTGGCAGAGGAAGCACAGTCACTCGGCAGCAGAAAAGCAGCACAAGGATTTGATCTCTAACCCACCCTTGCCAGCTCAATACACTGTCCCCCAAGTTTCTGGCAATGGGCAGACCCCCCCACGTCCTCCCAGGCCTGAGAAGAAAGCACAGAGAGACACTGGCACCCGCTGAGTGCTGCACACACAGTCGGTAGGCGAGCAGATGCCTGGCTGCCAAAGTTGCCAGGGAGATGTGCTTCCTTTGGAGCTGCACAGGATCCCCGAGCTGCAGCTGAGGGCTGGGGTCCTCCGGGTCAGAGCAGGGCACAGCACACAGAACACCTTCCAAGGGAGCTGCCTTCTATGAGCAGCACGTTTGGGCATGAAAGAGAGCTCCAACAGCTTTGGAGGGAGAGTGCTTCCATGCCAGCACCCAGGCCCTGGTGACCACGGTGCATTTTGTTTTACCCAGCCCAGATCCAGCGAGGAGCTCAGAACATGGCTCCCTCTGCCCAGCAAGGGAGTTTATTGCCTCTGTGCTCCCAAGCATGCACCAGTTTCTGAACCAGATCCGAACCCATGGCAAGGTGTTGCCTGTGATTTAGGAAGGCCGTTATGCTTCGGGGCCCATATCTAAGGGCTATCTGCTGGGAGAGCTCAAAGGCACTGAGCAGCAGCAGCTGCCCAGGGCTGTGCGTGGAGAGGTCCTTAATACAGAAACCAGCACGACTAAGATCATGCAGGAGTCCTATTAGTCTCCTGTTACTCACAGAGATCCTTGGGGAAATGCTTTATTTAGTCAAGTGGTTCTGAAAGGCACTGAGACATCCAGCCAGGCTTTGCTGCATGTGTAGCACGTGCCCAGGAGGCGCACGCTCGGTTCTTTTAGGCATGGCTGAGCCCGTAGCAATGCTTTAGCCCCAGAGGGGACACGAGGAGCTGCACTGTCCTGAGGACCTGCCATCCTGGGTCCATGCACATACAAAATCCCTTGTGCCAGTGAACTAAGAGCAGAGAGCAAGCAGAAGAGTGCAAGGGGGGGAAAGCCTTCTGCAGCTCAGTGATTGCTTCCCACCTGCAGCAGCTCAAGGCAAGAAGGTAACAAGTTTTTGCTCCTCTGTGAGCCTAAGGAAGTGTGATTTTCTGAAGGTGAAGCAGTTTCAGACAGCTCTAATTAGCAGGGCAGCATGTGAGAAAATTCAACTTTCTTGCTCCCTGCTCCACAGCTGCCCTGGGATAAAGGCAGAGCCCCACTGCAGCCTGTGCCTCTCCCATGCACCTGCCTGGCTGCAGCACGTGGGATGAATTGCAGGAGAGCAGAGAGGGGTGTTTTTGCATGAGCTGCTTGACGAAAATTTGCCAGCGCTATTTCAGGCAGCAACACCTACACCATAATCCAGAGGGCTGTATTTTCCCGCGGGCACTTAAAATCGGTCCTCCCTCCTCTCCTCACAGCCCGGCTCCAAGAGGCAGCATATTCCCTGCCAGCAGCGCACGGTCCCCGAGTGCAGTGCCGCAGCCCCAGCACCATCCTGCCTCAGAACCCAGTGCTCAGGGCCTCATCTTGCACACGGTACCTGCTGCTGCAACAACAGGTCCTGGACCTGCAAATCCTCCCAGGGATCAGCCTAAGCCACCTAATCCTACAGCACGTCGTGCGCTCCTCCTGGAACTCTGCAGCATTTCAGTGAGGTGCTCCAGGAGAGGTACAAGTACTAAATCTACTTTGCAGCTTGCTGCAGGGGCACATCTGCTTCCCTGTGAAACCAGAAATGAGGGGCCAAAGATGTTGCATCCCCACTAACAAGAGCCCCTCTTGTATACAGAATGTTTCCTTTGCACAGGAAGCAGAAGTTCATGTCCAGGGAAAGGCAAATGCTGGCACAAGAGACCCTTGAGGACCAGGAGTGTGAGGACCACAACCCCCCTTGCAGACCGAAATCACTGTGGTCCCAGCAGGGATGTCATGCTGCATGGCCACACACTGGAGGAAGCACTGTGCCTTGCAGCTACATCTTCCTCCTTGATCTGTGCATGTAGGCACAGAGGAAATAAGAGACCATCCAAAATTAAGGAGCTAAAAGATGTGAAGAAAAGAGACAGGAGGAGAAGCAATAACAAGAATCATTATATAACAACATGAAAAACACAATAACACTGCCAGCGCAGGAGAGGTTTTAAGATGCCCATGTCAATGGTGAGACCCAAGCTGTTCCCCATGTGCCAGGGAGCACAAACACTCCTTCATCTGAGGGTTTGCAGAGGGTCAGAGGCTGCAGACCTCCGGATTTTGCAGGCAGGGAAGCTCCAGCCTCTGGATTGCCCAGTAGTGGGCCCAGCAGGGAGAGTTCCCCTTCCCAGATCTCAGCACAGTGTGGGCAATATGACGCTGTCCAGCTGAGACCCCCCCAAGTGCCTCCCAGAACATGGCACAGACGTTCCCTCTCTACCTCCTGCAACCAATGCAGTGCTCCCCTCTCCTTCAGACTCCCTTACTATCCTGCAGGGCTTCACCTGCCCCCACAGCAAGCTGTGCAGGCAACAGCCTGGCCCTGGGGAAGAGCCGCAGATGCTCTGACCATAGGCCTGACCCTGCAGCACACACAGGGCCTCAGCAGGGCAGGAGAGCAGAGGACCCACAGCATCCCAGCCCATGAGAAGGGAATGAATCACTGAAAACAGAGCCAGGCACAGAGGCAGAGAGGGAAGATGACGGCCCTGCAAGGCCTCCATCTTTAGGAGCTGGGTTTGTGGTCAGAGCCACGTGGCCCAGCACACCCCCTGCTCCGTGGTGCTCCCGCATCCCGGTGTCCCTCGGAGGACCCCGTGCCGGGACACCGCTCCTTCTGCCGGCCCTGGAGCTGTCCACCACCCCCACCTGCAGCGAGGACAGGAAATAGCCCCGTGCCTCATTGGATCCCTGCCCCGCCGGCACCCAAGGAGCAAGAAAGCAGACCGTGGCCTGGTTTCCCAGTCTGTGCACCTTCCAGCAATTCAGAAGCCACAAATCAGAAGATCCTGCCAGGAATGTCACCTTCAGAACCTGCCTCCCGGTGCCCCAGCTGAACCTTCATGCTGCAGGAACCACAAGTTCAGTGCGCTGAAGCTCCCATCTAATCCTCATCACTTAACAAACCACAGCTATGACGGTTCCCAACCACCAGCTTTTTTTTTAATTCTTTTTCCTTTTGCATCTGCCGTACAGCTCCACTGAGGCAGCACTGCTGACAACCTGCAGCGTCCCTCAGCCCATCAGAAGCACAAAAACAAAGCATCAGCTCCAGGAGGGTGTCACGGGCAGAACGACATCCCCTCACTTGTTGTTACATCAGCCCACACGTTAGCGCTTTGGGCCCGATCCAGAAAGCAACGGAGCAGCCTCCGTTCCTCTTAAAGTCATACCCCACTGCTCAGCGATACGCAAGTTTGCAATCCTTCCTGCTTAAAAAAAAAGGAAAAAAGCCATAGGCCTTCTGCTGCGCTTTCACCTCGTGGTGAAATCAGACTCAATAGATTTCTCTCCTTCTCTCGCTTTTCACTCCTTATTTCACCAAATCGTCAATGTCCACAATGGCCCACATACAGATGAGATCAAAGCCTCCTGAATTAGTTTTCTGATATGCAGCGCTACCCATTTTTCTCAACAACATACTCTGGCAGGCCAGGTTACACCTCCCTTGCGATAACTAAAAAGAGACAGGTCCAGCCTTCAGAACACAGGGTCTGCAGCGATAGCCAAGCACTGCCCCAGGAACACCAACGTGAGAACACAACAACAACACCGCGTGCATATGTTCATTACGGAGCTAAGCATAACTGGTGTGGCACATTGCCTCTAAGGAGGCAAAAGGCCAATTAACCTGATGAGCAAGCACAGCGTTCTGTCGTTGAGCACAGAACCTGGGGACAGGCCCTTACAGCCTCGCAGGCCACCAAACACGAGAGACCGGGGTTTGCTGCCTGCGGCACGGCGTCCCTCCAGAAGCTGCAGGTAACCCAGCCCTGCCTGGGTTTGTGACACAGGATCTGAGCACCAGAGACGAACGAAGGGCCAGCCTCGCATTTTTGTAAGCTCAGATCCCAACCCTGGGAAAATGCAGTCATTGTCTGCGGCCGGTCCCCCCCCCAACCCATCACACCGCCGGAGAACAGCAGGGAAAGCCGGGCACAAAAGGAGGAATGCTCGCAGGCACTCCTCTGTCGAAATCATTTCATAACGGCACTCACAAAGGTGATGAAGGAGCGCTGTACGGCACACACAAAGCACAGAGCAGGTGCATTAAAGGCGCAAATCGAAAGGCGCTAAACAAACAAAAGAAAACCGACTTCGGAAAACGAGACCCTCCTTTTGAGGGAGGCCAAACTTCCCGGCACACCTGCGAAGGCAGCACCGCCGCAGGCCCGGCTCGGGTGCACGCATCGGTAAACACGGAGCGAACCGCACCGGGCAGCGCGAAGCGGTGCGCCGCCACATCCCGCACAGCGCCCGGGGCCGGGCCCAGAGATGGCAGCGCAGCTCCCGGCCGGGCGGGGCCCGTCCCACCGCCCGGCCCCGGGCCCCGCCGCCCCCGTACCGCAGTCCGCGCAGAGGATCCGCGCCACGTCCCGCTTGAGGTTCTTGCCGCTGGTGTCGAGAGGGGCGAAGGCGGTGCGGAAGACGAGCGGCTCCTCTGTGGGCTCCAGGAAGAAGATGTAGCGGTGGTTGCGCTTCACTTTGAAGCAGGGCGCCTTGGAGCCCACGCTGATGAGCTGCTCCCGCTGCAGCCCGCCGCTGTTGAGGGGCCACAGGTCGAGCACCTTCACCAGGACCCCCCCGGCGGGGCCGGAGGCGCCGCGGCTGTCATTGCCGCCGCCTGCGGGGGGGGCCACGGACTGCACCTTGCCCTCCAGCACCACGGCCGCCGTGTACGCCTGGTCCTGCACCGACTTGAGGCTGGGCGAGTAGCAGGCGAGCGAGACGCCGAAGAGCAGCATGGAGAAGCCGGGCGCCGGGTCGCGCCTCATGCCGCC
>PPHD01002520.1:12287-24592 GCA_002909625.1 Bambusicola thoracicus | reverse complement strand
AACAAAAAAAGCAGAGCAAAGTTTCATCCTTACAGTACTGCATTTGCTAATATTTAGCAGGCTCCCTAAGCTTAAGCTCTAATTACTCCTTCCTGAGCATACATTTACTCTGAAGAAAGAAAAAAATGTCCATTAGGCTTTAACAGCAGAAATCCCACCTCAGAGAAAAAGCATATGTTCAATGTTGTTATTAGATAAGACCATGTCTGCTCAGAAATATCTCGAATTTAGGGTTTTTACCTTTCCTTCTTCAGTTCCTCCTGAACAACATTAAAACCAGACGTCTAGGTTATTTCTGAGAAAGAGCCCACTTTTTGAAGTTCTTTGTCCATATTGTTCAATATTAATAACTTAAATATATTATATGCAGACTCTGGATATGAACCAGACTAAAATGCATCAACACCCTTTAAATGATCAACTAGATCCTAAGGAGCTCCATAAGCTTTGACTAAAACTGCAACTTCACCATAGCAGTCAGAGCCCTGTAATTAAGCTCCAAAGCCTGGGGAAGAGCCCCTGGGTCTTAAGTAAACACGGCAGGAGGAAAGCATTTGCCCTCAGAACGCAGCAATGCGGCTGATTTGGGTCAATATTCCCAGAGTGGCCCTGACCAGCGTGAGCAAAAATCATTTGTTAGTAACAGCCTAGGACTTAAAATAAACAAATTTCTTCTTACTGAATCTTTGGAGCCTGTTGTTACATTGGCAATATGATTTGGAAATGGTCGACCCATCTTACAGCACCATCTACAACTTCAGCTTTAAATCCCTTAAAATTCAGTCTCATCATAACTCCGCTTACACAAATATTAGAGTTGTGTTTGTGTGAATCTCTCATAGAACAAAAATGAATATCTTAGTAGAGAAGCAGAGTTAGATCCTAAAGGCACAAAAATGTGCAGTACAAGTACTAAAATTAGTCTGCTTTGCCATCAATTTCTAAAATCAGTGTGTCACTTCTGGTTATCAGGGATATTTTAACCACACTTAATCTTATTATTAGGTAGACTTCATTTCCAAGAGCAAACAATAAATGTACTGTTAACTCAAACATCAGCCCAGACCTGTAATTACAGTGATTATCTTCAGTAATGTACGTTTTCTGTAGAAACAAACCTTTCAGATGATAACTATTTCCTTTTTATTATAGTTTACTTCAATGAACGGCACTGGACTGAGAGTGTATTTCCTACCTATGATCAAAAAAATAAAAGAAAGGCAACAGAGCTTCCTTTACCACCTCCACTGACTCCCATTCCTGCTTCATTTCACCTTTAACCTCCACAAGGATCCTACCCCCCAAGGTGCTGATTAGCACCAACTGGTTTTCTTGATACAAACATCTCCACCAAAACCTGGCCTAAGACAGACAATTCATTGCACCAGATACAGTCAGGTGGTAAGAAAGACCCCAGCTCAGCTATCCAGCTACACCAGGCTAGAACTGAAATAGCTACAATTGTACCTGATTTACTCCCTTAAGATTATTCATATCCTGTTTTGATTTAACTTACATCTCTGTTAAACTGAAATAGGACACTCATAATCAGAAATGAAAGAGCGTGTTTACATCAAGACTTACATTAAAATAACTTAAAGTGTTAAATTACTTCTAGTTTCAGTTATTTCGGTTCCAGTCCGTGCATAGCCAGGCTCTTCAGAGGTGAAGCAATAAAAATTCTCAGAATTAATACTATCCTGCCCGAGAGAAACAGCCAGCAGAGAGATAACTGACTAAACAAACAAACCCCCACAAAAACAAAAACAAAGCTCCCAGCTAGTTTGATTTTTAAATCCACCTCTATTTATGGTATGTGACCCTACAATGTTGTCTTTCCTAAAGACCTTTTCACAGAATAAAAAGGGAAAAAAGGCTTTATCTGAGATCTCAATTACTCCTGCAACTGAAGCTCTGCCAAATGTTTATGTTACCTCTTCCTCCCCTCCTCGGGGGACAGTGACAACTGCATTTTCAATAGCAGAACAATGGATGGTACTCAGTTAGAGAAAACAGAGAGCAACAATTCTGGTCCCAAGCGTCCGAGTGAATTTTAATACGTTGCCAGAAATTATTTGGATTTTGTTTTCTAATTGAGTACTGAACATGTAAGCCTTCTCTGCTTTCTCTGAGCACTGCGATTTAATCCCTAAATCCATAAGTACATACAATTATATAATTACTGGGGTTATCTAGGTAGACAACACAGGGCAAGCACCAAAGTAATACGCGTGGTGCACATCAGCATCTGGAGTGTTGGAATTGATTGAGGGAAACATGGACTTGGATTTTATTCTCAGTGCTTTGAGAAGGCGTCAGATCCAACATCAAGTAATTTTTTTTACCACAAATGTATGAGCAATTGCTGGTTCCCCAGAATTGCTCTTTGCAGACTATTTTAGAGGCTAACATTAAGAAAAAGAAAACAAAATAAATTATCCAGAACAGCCCTATCATGCGTGCCCTCCAGGATACTCCCTCATATGACTTGACCCATAAAACAAGTCACCAGATAGTGCAGTGCCCTCAAGTCAAGTTGTACTACACAGAATTCTTGTTTATACCTAATGCCATCACTGTGGTTGTGGCTGTAATCACGTTGACTCACTTAGAAGAGTAAACGAGTGAAAGAAGGTGCCTGCTGCCTCTAGAGAAAGTGTGCAGGGCCACACAACCCAAGTCCCCTTCTGTACAGCCTGTGCAGGTGGTTCAGCACGCATGAAGGAAATCACGCAACCAATGGCAACGTATCTACTGCACCTAATAAAAATAAATCACGGCAACCTTTCCATCTAAATTAAGGTGCTTATTAACCTTTAGGGTCTTAAATATTCAAGTTGCACTCACGCACCTTCCACAGTGCTACACATGACTGCCACAGTGAATGTACACAAAGAATATCAGGCAAATCTGTGATGACTGGAAAGGTTAAGAATTGCTCTGCCTTATTTTTATTCAGTTATTGATAACTCAGCCTATTGCAACTGCATGGCCTCTTCAAAGAGATACATAAGAGTTACAAACATAACTGAGCAATAATGTTGATTTGTCCGCATTAGTCCTGGTATTATTAACAATAGATATGAATGCTTAATGCACCAGAGAAGGGGGTTGAATTTTAATAGAGATGTTAACAACATCTGTCAGCATTTATTGCCCTATTGTGACCATGTAAAGAGCCTTATTGGCTGAATATAGAAGTGAGGAAATCTGCTACACTGTTGTAGCCTGCCACTCTTCTGAAATATCACCCTGCTCACAAGCAGCTAAAATATTCCAGCTATAAAAATAAATAAGCAAAAATATAGAAGAAACATAGAAAGATTTCTCCAAGCCATGCCACATCTAGGAGAAAGTAAGCACTGCAGCAAGCTAGCATGTTCTTCTATTTCTTGATTTCTGCATCAGATGCTTCTAAACATTTTTTATTGTAAATAATAAAACTGAAGCCTACGGTGAGGCATACAAGAAGAGAAGAAAGAAATACAAAGCAAACAGAAGAAACAAAACCACTCTCAGAGCACAGCAACGAGTTAGATCCCCTCCCAGCTGCACCCAGGGGAAGCACCCCATGCCCTCACGCTCTTAAAGCAGAACCCCACAACCACCCCTTCTGGATCAGAAAAATACTTCTAACAATGGACACCAAGAAAGCACACCCCTTTCTGACTCCCTCTCCCCCTTTTTAAACTCAGCAGTAATCTTACTGCCTTACTGGTAAAAACATCAAGCAGGCTTGTTTCCTGTTTCAATGTTATTCTTGAAGTGGGCTGCAGTAAGAGTCTGATTTTCATTGGGCTATTATTATTTGCAGCTGTGCGACCTTTTTAACCCTCTTTTAAAAGTGACATTTCAGCCTCCAACCTCAAGCTGTCTAAACGTTGCAAGGTTTTCAGTCCTCTGATTAACAGTGAAAAAGAACCGGTGGGGAGGTGTACTACCATGTGCCTGGTACAGGTCAGAGCACCAATCCTGTCATTTGCACAAGTGAGTAATTATGCTCATATGAGCAACCTGTTTGTTGAAATTAATCACCTGGGCACGTTTGCAGGACAGGCTTCTTCAGGCTGCTGTGACCCAGGTCACCGAGATTGCCAAACACGAGCACAAAATCCACAGCCACTATGCAGAGACATGAGCAACAAATGAAGCATCACCTATTTCTTAGGGTCACGGCCACAGTGTACAAGAAGCGAGAGGAGATGTAGTTATGGTGCACTTGTGAATATCAGAAAACACCACTGATGTATGCAGTGCTTTATAATGCTAGTGGCAGCTCTTCGGCACAGGGCTATTTACAGATAATTACAGGGTTATTGCAAATGCTATTACGACTTGTTGGTTTTGGAAGTGTAGCATGCGCAGGGTTAATGCCTACAGTTGTTCCCAATATGCCCTCGCATGAGCAAACCAAAGTTAAGTATTGTGCTGAAACGGTGTGTGGTGTTTTCATCTGCATGGAGCGCCCGGTAGAAGTGCTTGTTTTCTGAGGCTAGCATCATGCTTTCCACATGCACACATACAGGGCTCATTATCACGGCCCTGCCTGCTCCAGCTGCTACAACAGAGGGTCTGTCAGCATTTCCATTAGAACCCCCCCTCGTTTCAGGATTAAAGCATTTCCAAATGGTTCTGGATGCTGGAAAGTAATTTGTGTCTGGAGTCCCCAAGAAGGCCTTTAATGTGATACACATTTGAGCTGAGGCTCAAGCCCGCACTGGTACACCAGTGAAGTCTTTGTCATTACGTTTATGACATTTATATGTGGAAAAACACTCAGCTTGGGCCTTTATTCATTTGTTTTAAAAGAGGAGAGCCCCATAAATCTTCAGGCAGAGCGGAGCACTCTCAAATAGTGGTTGATGTGTGAATTGCCTCAAGAGCGAGAGGCACTGGGTTCCATCCCCATGGCTGGCAGCAGAGATCACCATCTGTGTGGCACAGGGTGCCTTGCTGGTACTGATGTACCCTGCCACCTGTGCTGACCATCAGCGTGCTTCAGGATCAGCTGAAAACAGAGTACCAAAAAGACTGCATTTTCATGCTTGCCAAACACCCCAGTTCTTTTTAAACAGCTATTCAGTTTGTTTACTGCCTGTATGAACAAAACCCAGTGCTGGGAAGGCTTCCCAACAGTCTAAAGGCTTTCCCCACTGCTCTCTCTTCCAGGTATACCCATCTGTCTCCAGACCAACATAGGCAGAAGTGTTCTCACTTCCCCACTCAGCATTTGGCCACTGTAAAACACTGTTTCTGTAATCAAGGAAAACCTAATAACTGCCTCTTACAGATCTTCTGCTTTCTTCTCAAGAAAGAGAGAAGAAATAGAACTGAAGGTAACCAAGCAGAAAAGGGAAACAAAGATAGGAAGTTTCCAAAGGGAGGAATAATGAAGTTTGAAAAACTCAAGAGCCAAGGAGAGGGAAACTGGGGGAAAGCAGCACCCCAAAGGGGCAGAGGACAAGGAGCCACCAGTGAAAATGAGGTGGAGGAAGAAAGTGGAAATGAGGCCTGCAGACCACTGGGTACAGAACAAAGGAAGGAGGAAGAAAGTAAAAAAAAAACTTCTGAAAATAAACTCAAATTAGAGGGCAGAAGACCTGCTGCGTTCCCATATAACAGCAGAGTTAGAGCCCAACATTGTATTCCATCCAGGCAAGACGGGAACATTTGGTAGACGGCACAATTTGTCCTCTGCAACTGGATGAGCTTTATCTTAAATCTAGAGAAGATGCACAAGTTTAGATTATTCATACGCATTTCCTAGGCTCTCCACGTCAGTATGTGAAAGCCAGCATGGATTTTCTTGGTATAGAGGATTTGCTGTTTAATGGAAATAACCATGGGGTTATTATGCACAAGCAGTAGAAGACAAAATAAAAGGAAACAGGAAAACAAATGTGAAGAGTGAATTAAAAAAAAAAAAAAGAAAGAAAAAGAAAAAGCACTTGAAAGTTCATGAAAGTTATCTCAGCACAGAAATATTCTGCAGGAGAAACCAGATCTTTATAGGGAAAGATACCTATTACTTCAACTCTGGAAAAGCACTTCCAGGAATATTATGGTTCTTTTACACTCTGTAACTGACCAAATAGGGACTGCCTTCTCTGGAAGCCTTCCAGGCTTGTAGTCTTGCAACTGTCCCCCACTGATGTCATTTGCAGAACAGCCTTTATACCTGCTTTCCCTCGTTACAAGTTTGAAACAGCGCAAGACCTGACTGCAACCTCGCTGACAATGCAGAGGTTTGCTTCACAGAACATGCAGCAGCAGCAACGCAGGCTGTAGCAATATAACCACAAACACAGGCAATGCAAGGAAAAGTCACTATTTGACAATGAACATTTCACACACCGACAGACAGAAACAACACCTGCACCACTTCTCCATTTTACCTATGTTCAATTTTTCTGCTAGCATCTTCACTGCTGGAAAAACCCAGACCTGCTTAGTAAAACCAAAATCTGAGTCTACAGATTCAACATGCCAAATGTTAAGGAGAATGCCAAGTGTCTATTGCTAGTCCATTTCACGTTTATCCCAACATGAATAACTATTCCATTAGGTATTCAACTTAAGTGCTTTTGCTAGAAGATTTAAACTGCTGTGGGTCTTGGGATAGTAAAAAGAGAGAAAGGGATAAAGGAAGGGAGAAAGAGAGAAAATCTATCTTAGAGCAGGATTCAGAAAGACACCTTAAATGGTCTGAAAAAAACTCTACAATCTCAAAGATTCAACCAACCTTTGACTGGTTGCTCAGAGTGGTGATAATACCTCTCTCTACGTAAGTCACCATCCATCTCAAATTGTTCTGCACAAAGAGAGGTGGGGAGAACTGAAGAAAAAAAAAAAACCTACAGTAACAGCTGTGGCAGGAATCTTGCTTCAAGAGACAAACACTAAGAGCTAGTGTTTTAAAGGAAAAATGTATTTGCTCTGTTCTTTATGAGCAAGTCTTGGCTTCTCCCTGTTTGGGACATGGTCCCTTGGGGCACAGAACACGCACATAGAAGTTAAAACCACCATTAGCTGAAATCAATATTTACCAGCAAACACAAAATTTAAAGGAGAAGATACATGCAGAGAACTCCATTCCAGACTCTTACAGACATTATTAACAAAGATCCAATTGCACCTGCTCTCTCGTTACTAGGATTTAGAGGGTTATACACTTAACACCAGTACAATACAATATGTGATGCCCTAGTGAGTAACTAATCACTAAGTACAGGATGCTTAAAATTGTATCTATAGCTATTTGCCAGGAAAAGGGGGGAAAAGACAGAACAGAAAATGCATGGCTTGTCAGTCTGCCCCAATTTTCACTCATCTCCCAAAGGTTAACAGTGTTAAGTGAGGTGGGTCCTCTGTCTTCTGCAAGCCCCTTCACAAGCACAGCCCCATTCCCAGAGCTGTGGAAGCTGCTATGTTTCTTGTCAGTAATTCTTATGCCAAGAGCTTTATCGTGGGTGTACGAAAGGAAAACAAAGAGTCTGCAGATCATCGTTGCAAGTTCAGATGGTTCATCACGCCTATTGCTGTGAAGTAAAAAAAAAAAAAAGAAAACAACACACACAACAACGTCAAGGAAAAATTCAAGTGTTATGTACTGGAGAAGATCTACAGGAAGCCTACGAAGGGCAGAAAAGGCAACTGCAACTGTGGTGAGAGATGAAGCCCATGAAATGGAGGGTGTCAATGATGAACTCCCAGTAACATCTGGCAAATAAGCTAATCTTTTGGGACTTTCCAGTGTTGGCAGATAAGCATGTTGTCTGTCCCTTCAAAGGCTGACCTCATTTCTATCCTTGGGTTAATGGCATGCAAAGCTCCATGCTACAGTTACTTTTTTCACTCTTTCCCCCTCACTCCCCCTACCCCCCTCCCACCCCCAACAGTTATTATTAAACACCAAACAACTTTGCCTATTGTTATAGTTTGCATACAATTTAATTAAGAGTTTTCCCTCCAGGAATAATATTGACTGAGGGTTTTGAAGGGTTGTTTTGTTTTTTAAGTGTACTGTAACTGCAGTATGCTAATTGCTTTGGTTTATGATACACAAATAGATAAAAGAATTCACCTACCTTGCATGCAAATAAACACTTGGACTTCCAAAGGGAAGGAAGAAAAAAAGAAAGCATAAAAGATATCCTGGGGGAAACAATAACACAAAGCTGCTTAGCTGACTTTCATACCAGAAGCAGTTAGGGGCTTTAATATGGGCTTTGAAAATTCTGCCAGCCCAAATTCTCCTTCCATTTTATCATATAAAATAATCCTTAAACTAGAACTCTTTAAACCAACTTTCTACACTTTATAGATCTAATTTTGCAATTCTGTGTATTTAAAATAATTTGAAATTAAGATCAATCTTGCTTTTTACTTTTTTTTTTTTTTTTGGCTTCATAACTAACACGCAGGACAACTTAAGACTTTCATTACATAGAAGAATGAGGCCATTAATAACTCTGCTACAAGCCGTTAATTATTAACTTTCACCCTTTTATAATTAAATTTTGTAAAGATTTTTTTTATAGTTGAGAACTTCTCTTTCTTCAAAATGACCAAAATTCCTGAATCGAGCCTCGACATTCATTGTTCTTAGCGTTAAGATAAAATCCTCTGGGGTAACAAATCTCTGCTGGGAACACTGGCTGCCTGCACGTCCCCTCAGGCAGCACTGAGCACAAGAAAGTCTTAGACATTAAAAACTGAAAACTCTTCTCTTCAACCCTCACGATGAAGGGCAAGCTGATCTGCAGCACTTCGAACTGCAAATGTGCAGAACTGCTACTGGAAATCTCCACTACATATCCCTTATCTTCAGACACTCTTAGTTTCTCACCATCCTGTAACCAGATTTACTGACAGCAGCTTAACAACCAATTTCAGGTGAGTTTCATTTGGATTGAGGCTCTTCTGTATGTTGTTATGAATACAAAGTTGGAGTCATCCTGAAGAGTTTTTGTATTTTGGAATCAAGTTAAAAACTCTTTTTACCTCATCCTTATTATTTATGTAGTACAACACAACTAGACTTTAAAAGGGCCATAAAGAGTAACCAAGGATTTTCTCAAACTTAGCAGCAGCTTAGAAAGAATACATACTCAGAGAAGTTGCAGATATTAAAGTGAGAGCTCCTGTATTCTGGTGACCCTGTTACAGGTTACAACCAGCTCCTACTTCAGACTAGAGGCTTTCGCCCTACCAAAACAACAATAACTATGGACCAGAAGTGCAGCTCGAAAAAGTTAAGCAAAGCCCTTTCTGAGGCCAGGTATTTTAGTCTACATCTACTGGAGAACCTGAAGGTACAGCAGCAGTCATGGGATATGTGCACTGTAGGTATTGCTAACAAATTAGGATCTGCTGCAGATACCATCAACAAATTGGGCCCTTCTCAGCTTGTTCCAGATCTTATCGAGACAGTATTGCCCAACCACCACTGTATGTAACAAATTTTGCTTCCTGAGGAGGATCACTCTCATTAGGGAACCAATGACACCTGCCCAGCATCCTCGTTATGGAGGTGGCACACATGGGCCTTCTGAGGCTGGAACAGCAGCCCCAAGACAGCCCCTTGCAGTCCCCAGGGAGCTGCATCACTGGGGTGGGAAGTCATGCTCATCTTTGCTTCTGAAGTGTTGTGAAAGCAGGAGCCACTGCCAAGGCCTGAAGCCAGAAGAAGTGAGCCATGTACAGCAGTGGCTCTGAATCCAGCCTCACTGATGCCCTCCTCCCACCTGAGGGCTGTGCCCTGGTAATTCATGTATCTGACCAGGAGAGAGACAGGACAGCCCACAGACTGCTTGGCAGACATCCCAAACAAACAAACAAACAAACAAAAAAAGGCTTTGAGCTGTGAGCTCCCACAAACCCTCCAGTCTGGGTCTGGTGTCCACTCCAGAAGTGCCTGAAACCCTTGGGTCGGGCAAGAGGACTGGACCTATGAGAGAGGTTAACACCGAAGAGAGTCCAAATGAGGTCTTTGAAGACTTCCTCATGTGTCTGCCTGCCCTGAGCACAGAAGCAGTGATCCCAGCTTTCCCCACCATTTGGGTGAAAAGGAAAGGCACCCAGAGATACTCGCAAGGTGTTCACCCCTCCAAGCCTGTGACACAAACTGCACCCTGCGGTACATCTGCTGTATGAAAGTGAGAAACAACAACCTGCCTGTATCCATACTCCCAAACAGCAGTTCAAGCAGCAGCATCTCAGAGAAGCCCCGAGACAGGCAGGTATGAGACCGCACCCTCCAGAATCAATTGAGCAGGACCTGCCAGCAGGTGAGTGCACATGCAAACAGTAGGGAATGCTCCTGACATTTCTTTCCATCCTAAAGGACTGCACGTATGTCTCAGGATGAAACTCTCCAGAACCCATCTTGAAAAGGACTGCCACACTGCATGAAAAAAAAAAGGATATTTTCTGGCTGGTGGATTATTGTCTCCATTAAGGAGGCGGTGCATCAAGATGAAACAATTCCCAGCCAGTCACCATCCACTAATTCCTGGCAGTGACCTATCCATAACTTCAAACAAGAATACTACAATCCAGCACACATGAAAAAATATTACTTTCCTAAAAAGGAGGCAAGGTAAGGAGTAATTCTCCATAGGCTGTACGTTCACAGTCTGCGAACAACTCACAGCAACTTGTAACATGCTGCAAGTGTAAAGCGGTGAAATTCAAACATCCCTAAAAACCACACATTTGTAACTTGCGCTTATGTAAATACACAGCTTTCAAGCCTCAGCCATCTTGGCCATAGCTCTTCTGGGAAAAATGAAAAAATCTTGGCCGAGGTTTCCAAGAGCAAGTAGTGATATTGACTGCCTCCAGTTTTTAGGTGTCCAATCAGAAATACTTTAAAAGGACTTCAATTTCAAGCCATGCTGCACACACCCTCTTTGCATCATATCCCTTTAGGGAATATTTATCTTAAAAAGCAAGCAAATAAGGAGAGGTCAGACACATGCACGTTATTCCACTCATTCTTCTCTCAGCATTCTCACCTTCACAGATGTAATACTGTGTTGGAATTAGACAAGAAGATAAAGACAATGAATTTGGAATTTTTTAAACAGAATCTGGAGATGCCCAAAATCTCACTAACTGCAGTGACCTTTAAGTGTGTTATACCTGTGGTCTCTTCTTCAAAATCCCAGCTGACATGATATATCCCAAGCCATGCAAAGTTAATGGAAAAGCCAGGAAATAAACGCACACGTATTTATATCCACAGTGTACTTTGTAACTACAAGGTCATTCTTTTGGGACTGGGCTGCATAGATGGATCCTGATTTTTGCATTTTTAATTAATACAATTTATCTCATTTTCAATTACTGAGAAGAGAGTCATGAATAATGAATTCTTTGTGTAAGAAGTTATATTTTTTTCAAAAAGATATCTCAGCATATAACCGACTCAGTTTTCAAAATGAGTATTTCTTACATAAGTTGTTTTGATGGTCTAGTAAGCATATGAGTATATAATTCCTTTGACCCCTCATGGAGGAAGAGAAGTTCATTGAGATTTGGACCAGAACAGTGAAAAAATACCCTTATTTCAGAATTAATCAGAATGTGTTATCTTCTAATGCTATATACAATATAATCCAGTACACAGAAAGCCCAAAGAGTCAACCCCATAATACTTACATATAGAATCACCAAACTTCTTACAGTTTACCTGCCAGTACAACAAACATGCTATGGTGTCTTGTATCAACTGAACAGGTCTACTCATACGTCAGAGCACCTAGACTACAGCAGTAATCACAACATAACCATACAACTGAGGTAGCTGAACTCCTGCAAAGGCAGGTTTTATTGGTCAGCAGTATCAATGACTGCTTCCAATCAAGTGTTTATGGGTTATGGCTTTGGTGTTTGGAAATGCAGAGCACTTTTGGAAAGAAACTTTCACCCTGAGAGCTTAACAGATCCTCACAGTGCACCACCTGCCTCAGATCAGGCATGTGAGGAGAGTCAGGAGTGCCTCTCAGAAAGCTGTACTACTACAGGATTCTTCTTTCCAAGTACATGCTAATACTATGAAGGCTGTTAGAACAAAGGCCTTGACTTACTGTCCAACTCTATAGGCATAGGTTAGGTTTTCTTCACAGAGAGAGCTATTTCTATGAAATTTCAAATAGTGACTATGCTTTCACATGTACTTCATTTTTCAGTCAAGACCTTCCTATCTTCTTTTCTTGAGGACTTCTTCTGGCAACCTCTTTTCAGTTTTCTCTCCTATTTTCCCAATGAAAAAAAGAAAAAGAAAAAAGAAAAAGAAAAAA
>PPHD01002519.1:0-21909 GCA_002909625.1 Bambusicola thoracicus | reverse complement strand
CAGTTAGCTTGTGTTTGGCTTTATTTTCTAGAGGATTAATCTTGAACCCTTCTTCTCCACCATTCATAGACCAAGGGAAGAAACAAACGTTTTGTCAGAGAAGATCAGATCCATCAAGGTAAGAAATACCAAACTGTGTTAGCAAGAAATAAAGGCCTTAAAATAACTGTTTCTCATAGAACATTGATGTTTTGCTGTTCCAGAAACCTACATCCATTGGCTTGTATAAAGATGGATCCAAACTTAACTTGAATTATCAAATAAAACAGTCCACAGTGTGTTATAAAGCCAACACAGTTCTGCTCTGCCTACTTTCACTTACTGGTTAGACAGTACATTTGGTGTCTGTTTTCCAGCACAGGACCACAGCTTATCTCCCATTTTGACTGGGCAGCTTTCTATTCAAGCTGGTTTGAAATGGTTAAACAATGGGCAGTAGGTTAAAAGCTAGAATTCTCTTTGATAACCTAATGTTGCCCTCTGACTTTGTGCACTTACTCCATCTTCAAAAGAATCAAGTTTCAAAGGAAGAAAGAAAAGCTAACAGACGTCCAGCACCAGAAGGTGAGAAACATTTCCTCTGAGGTTCTGAGCATCATCTGCTGTTATTAATATTTTTTATCTTGCCTGTCAACTGAGGCAGAAAGCCGATTTCCTGGGAGGTCAAATATGCACTGTGGAGGTCACAGCTGCAATAACAAGGCATTACATTCTGTTCCCCTGTGTTTTATTCGCGTAAGGGTGAGTGAGGGGCCTAGCGTGTTGATCAATATATCAACGGTTCTCTAGCTGAAAGGAAGTATATGCTTTTGAGGAGAAGTAACAGGAGAGAAAGTCCCTCAGTTGAGTGTAACAAGCACTCGAGGGCATGAAAGCTATTGCAGCTCCTGGTTTTAGTAAATGAATTGAAGGAAATGTTTTTATCCAATCGTTTCTCAGCTATGAGGTAAAAATAAGCCGTTTCCTAAATTATGGAGACTGCCTACAGCTAGCTCTGTCCCACAGATAAGACAGCTATGTAAGGCCAGTGAAATATTTCTGATTGTTATTATTTATTCAGTCCTTAATTATTTGACACCCAGAGGTCTCAAACAGAAGCAGGCTGCCACCGAGTTCGCTGCTCTGTTTGCTTTGAGGATGGGCAGCAAAGGGTCTCCTGGCTGCTTCCTTGCACTGTGAGCACTATGATGGGCAGCTGCAAACTCTCAGGGGAAAGAACAGCCATCACCTGGTACTGGCTACCCTGAGATATTCGCCCTGTGTGCTCTCAGAGCAAAAATTCAAAACACTTTTGGCAAGGGACAGGGCACATATCATAACACAGTTCATTTATCTGGGCTATTTGTAAACTTCTGCTGCTGCTGAACTTGTTTTACTCAAGTAAACACCCAGAAAAATAAACCAGAGAAAGGGTAATGTGAAGAATAACATTAAAAAACAGCAACATTTGTGTGAGCAGTTATTTCATGCAGTCCATCTGGATCAGGTGACAGCAGGATCTTGTGTGCTAAGAAATGCACGCAGCAGAATAAATAGTCCAGGTCTCGGTTCTGCGTTGGGCCCTACCTCAAATCAACCATCCTTACCAGGGAGTGACATCAAGTGAGTAGCGAGCAACTGATATTATGTTCTTGTGAAACGAGAGCCAAACATGACCCCCAATGCTGTCATGTTCTTTAAAAATAGCTTTTCAAGTGATACCTCCTCTAAAGAATAACGACCAAGTGCAAGGACAGAGTCAAAACAATGCCATTCTTTCAGGCTGAAGGTGATCGTTATGTCAAGGAAAGCCAAAAGCTTGCTGAAGTTCATAATGGTCTGTGTCAAGTTGAGAGTTTTAACATCTAATCTCTGCCCTATCTGAGCTTGAAGGATATTATTTTCCAATCACAGGGGAACGTGAGGGGAGCTCAATATACCTCACTAGACTTGTCCTAAAAAAGCAGTTTACTCTCTGTTAGGTCAGCATCACAATATTCCAGTATGATAAATTTGCAGATGAATATTTATCATACAGTCCTTCTGAGAATGAAAAAAAAAAAAGTCAAAACTGCCAACACTTTGTTTCATAGGTTTAATATTTCCATTAGTATGACAGAGCTGGTGCATGTGGGAGAATTGATCACTTGTGATCCACTATGGCAGTTTACTTATTTTATCTAAGGTTCTCAAGTGTTTCAAAAACCTCAAAAAAAGGAAATCTTATACAGATGGAGCCATGTGCCCCTGTCTCAGTTCCTCCTGAGGTTTCCCATATGTGCATCAAATGCTGAAGTGATTCTTAGAAATATGGGGTTGTGAAGCATCCTCTAGAATACCAGAAAGAATTCTGAGATCTGAACTTGTAATGCTATAACGTGATGGAAAGTACAGTGATAATAGCAGGGTAGCACAATCCCACACTGCAGCAACTGAGAACAAACCCAAAAGCAGCAGCTGTGGAAGCAGAAACAAAGGAAATTAAACTGCTTACCTCAGAAAGGTTTCCCATAGGCAGAGATTTCCAGAGAGATAATCTCACCTCCACTGCCAACCCTTAAATGAGGTCTGGGAAGGGGTGGATCCTGGCTCCACCCCTTCCAGTCACTCAGGAGCATTGCATGCACCTGAGCTCCCCTGAGTTGGCCCTGCCTTCCCACCAGGTGCTCAATTACTGTTTCAGGCTGTGACTTAGCATTTCTGCAACAGAACCTCTCTGAGAGAATAACTGGTTCAGGTGAAGAGGCACAGTAAGTCATCTCACATTGCTTTTCCCAGCAGAATAAGCAGTGTATATTGCACTAAAAACCAAGTGCAACTCTTGTCGAAGAAATACTAGATGCTGTGTGAGCAAACACTGTAGACTATTAATAGCTCTTCAAAAACCTGAGCAGCCTTGCATACACACAGCTTGTCAAGATTGCTGCTTTGAAATGCAAGTGGGTACAGCTGCAGTGCGTGCGACTAATCTCTGCTGGAATGCATGGGAATACCTTTGGTATCCAAACCCATAGCACCAAACCAACAGGCAGACATTCACCTCTGGACAGGGGAGATTGGTCACCTACCAAGTTCAGTACATGACACAACTGTACAAATGTAATGATCATTTTTAATTATGTTTAAAACCAGTTAACAGGAAAGATTGATCTAAGTCATTGGCTCTAATCGTTCTGTAGTTATGCGTAATATTTTTAAAAGATATGGCTGGTAAGCATTGCAAACATAGATAAATGCATTCAATTCTGTTCTGTTGATCAGGGAGATATAGCTTACGTGTACACGTTCATTTGTGTAACCATACAGCAGAGCACCTACGGATTTGGTTTGAATTTGTATACTTCTGTGTTACCCAGTGGTGATGCATATCTTTTACAAGACAGTGATGTTGTCCTAATGATTCCTGACGCAGTCTAGTTGGATGAAAACTTAGCTCATATCCAAATGCAGGAAACCTGCATTCAGTCATTTTCACAGTGTGTTCAAATCTAACTGGAATGTGCTATATACAGAGAATGGCTCCTCCACATGTGTTTATTTAACACCAAATTTCATCACCTTAGCCAAAATATCACAATTTGTTGCTGGCTCCCTTATAGATTCTGGTCTGTGTCTGTTCCCTTCTACATCTATTTTTTAATAAACAAAAGTCTTCCTGCCTCGTTAGCTACAATTAAGTGAAATATTATTTGAATTAAATTACTAGAATAAATTGAAATGAAAAAAAAACACAAACACAACTGTCTCCATTGCTGAAGTGCAGCTATTCTTTCAGGAGTATTTTTAGCTTTTTTCCATCTGAAATTAACATGCTTCTGGATATATTAAATTTAAGTATAGCTCCTTCAGAAAAACAAGAAGGTGATTAAACTCCTTCACAGACTCAGTTTTACTAACTCCACAAAAGTAGGCCTTAACATATTTTTCCACTATTTTAAAAATCTTTCAGTAATTTAGGATACTTTTTTTTTTTTTTGAGATAACTTACGGGGGGTATTCTGGAGCTCAGCTGTCCTCCTGAAGAAACAATCAATACATTCAGCAAAGCCCAGAAAATGTGTGAGCCATTAAGAAAAAGAAGATATATTTTAAGAAGGCTTGTTTTCCTCGATGGGGAACAAATGAGATTTGATAGGTAAGCTCAATGAAACATATACAGCTCTGCTACAGATTCGTAGCATGAATTTTTTTTATTCACTGAAACTGTTTCCTAGAAAGTTCCATGTAAGAGACCAGTCCTTTGTTGGCAGCTTGTGATGACAGCCTCCTGGATTTCACCAACCTGAACTCATTGGCAAATAACTACCACTCTGCTGTCAGTGCTGGAGGGGCGGCAGGTAACCAAGGCCTGTGCCTGAACAAGCCTATAGAACTACGTGGAAGTATCAACTGGTGGTGAACTCCTGCAGTAACAAGTTCAGAACTGTGGATCGGGAATAGTCAGTGAGGGATGGATTCTGCCAAATATTTTCCTTACCACTGTGGTGTCCAACATCAGACCTGCGCTTTTTCCATATAGTTTTGCAAACATATGTAGGTGGTACGTAGTGCCTATCAGCACAAGCGGGATCAAACATCTTCAATTGCATGGTGACAATACACTGCGAAAACTAAAATAAATGGCTATCTAAAGTATTTAAATGAAGCCTACTAATAGATTATGCTTTTTCTACATAGCTTTACTTTTCTTTGAAGATTTAGGCAGCTTCTGAAAACAATGTCTTGATCTGTAACACCGATCCACAATCTACTTCTTTCTTCCATGGCAAATTCCAAAGACATTCTGTAAAAGAGCTTCAAATAATAACATGGGTTTCCACAGGTACCGTGCCTCAAGTTTTCCAGTGGCAGAAATTCAGGAGGTTCACAGAATCCTAGCAGGAAAGGACCTCTGGAGATCATCGAGTTCATCTACTAGTTAACATGTACATTTAAAGCCTATCTGAATAGTTGAAAATAGTCAAAGGAAATCATTAATACCTGATGTCTCAGCACATCTTTGCCGATGGCAAATTAAACAAGCCCTGGAAATTACTTTGGGAATCTAAAAAGACCTCCCTATCTCAGCTGATTTGGAAGGAAGGGGTTTGCTCAGTATTAACCATTTCAGAAGTAATGGCCAAAACTTGCATATATGTAGATGCTAAAGTAACAGTGGCAGAGGTGATTCTCCTGCTATGTTTAGCTTTAGTGCATTCCGAGGTCAGGAAAGCAAAGCTGAAGGCGCATCCTGTGAGGAGAGGCTGAGGACAATTGGGTGTCCTGCCTGGAGAAGAGGAGAGGTGACCTCTCTGCTGCCTGCAGCTCCAGAGGGCAGTGTAGGGCTCTGCTCCTGGAAATGGAGGGCAGGAGGGAGCAGCACAGAGCTGTGCCAGAGCAGGGTCAGACTGGGCACTGGGAAAATTAATTTACCGTGAGGGTTGTCAGACACTGTAACAGTCTTCCTGGTGAGGTGACTGATGCCCTGTGCTTCTCAGGGTTCTGAAAGCATTTGGAAAATGCCCTCATTAATATACTGTAGCTTTTGTTTAGCCCTGAAGTGCTCAGGCAGTTGGACCTAATCATTTTTGTAGGTCCCTCCCAACCAAACTAGTCTGTTCTGTTCTGTTAATTCATTTTATTTGGTTTCAACTTCAGTGTGGCTTTCTGAGAGTTAAGACCACTCCGCAGTCCTGTTACCCTCCTGAACTGATGGCCAAGTATTGACCAGCTTCTCCGGAAACACAGATTTCCTACCAGTTACCTCCTGGAAAGTCATCAGCATCTTTCTGCTCGATGTCTTCAGTGTGGTGGCTCCAGGCTGATGCAGGACAGCAGGTCCCAGTGAGAGATGACCCAACAACGCACGCAGGCTGGAGTCTCAGCTGGAGAAATCACTGATACCAATACATCCACCAAAACTTATTACCTACCTGGAATGGAGAGGCAGTGCACTGTGCAGCGTGCGTAAACATGAATGCATTGTACCTTTATTTATTTCTATTCATGTACTTTCATATCCAGTTTGTTCACTACCAACTGCCGAGAAACGTCAAAAATTAAAACAAATGAAATCACTTACTTTTGTGTTTTCCAATTTTTAAATGCACAGCAATGGCTAGGATAGGTGAAGTTTGCCTCAATCAAAGATCTAAATTTGTTTACATCAGGAAGTTCTTTTAACTCGTACGTAGACGTCGCTCTTAGCTTCTTAATGAATTCTAACCCATGACTTGGCAGGAAGCTGATTCTTGTCCTTGAAATATCCCTTTAAGAAAACATATGAAAATCCTGGTAAAAAGCAGATTTACTTCAGCTACATAGTGGATACGACATAGATTGTCCTACTCATTATCAGAGTAGTGATTAAAAAGAGATCAAGTGTAAATTTATGCTGAAAGCAGAATCCAGGAATAAATAACGGTTCCTTAAGGAAATCTGAACTATTATTCACTGTAAACAGCAATTAAGAGATGTTATTTTGATTTGGGAAAAAGATCCCAACACCCTCTGGGTAAGGATTAACAGTGACATAAACTACTAGCTCCATATGATTCTGAATTTAGTAAATACTGAAATAAATGCATAACTCATTCAAGAACAGTGTTACAGGAGAAAAAAAGTAGGCTGATGAAGTCACAAGAGAAGTTTGTGATGTCCCTCACGAGCATCACATCATGCAAAGGCCACCATGGAAGAGGCAATAAACACAAAGAGAACCCTGTGGGGGTTACAGATATGAGGAGAGGTTGGGGATTTCAGAGTCTGTACTCATTAGGAAGGAAAAGAGATTAAAGAGAGAGAAAGGTGATACAGTTCAAACTGTGAGGAACAAAAACATCGAAATATTTCCAGAGGTTTAAAAAACAAAGAGAGTATCGACTGAAGCAGAGGAAGGGGTAAGATTACAGGAGGTTAGGAGAGATGTATTTATGTGGAAGGCAATTACTTTGTGAGACAGGCTATCAAAGGCAGCTACAGATGTATTACAGAGGGCATTAGTGAAGCTTGCAGGAGGAAAAACAATGTGCAAACACTAAATTGAGACTAGTGCCACACATGTAGGGAAAGGGAAGAAGGACTAGTGGCACTCCATCTCCAAGGATGCTGTCCCCATGGCATAATATCTGGGGCAAAACATCCCCATGTTCCCTCGGCTAGGGACAAACTGTGTCCCTCAGCTTTTGACAACAGGAGAGCACAGTTCTTCCTTCTAGACCAAAGCAGAATGGACTTTTCAAAATCACCCTGTCCTCCCTTAGCTCCCCTGCTCTTATGGCACAAGAGTGATGCAGGACACAGCGTTTGCTCAGGTTGGTCTGGTCTTCATCCTCTTACAAAAGAATTTATCCTAATAAACTGACAACATTTGTCATTTTCTCCATGCTCCCCACTCCAAGATACATCCATCTATAACGTGCATCCATCTGTATAGTGCAACGTCAGGACAACGTTATGTTATCTCTATTACACGACATCACAACAAGCACAAAGTGTTTTTATTATCATGTTTATGTAAGAGAGTGGTGCTGTGTGAAGGGGAGATCAGGTTTCATCAGCACCCTGTGAAGTTCAGACACTTGCCATGTACGATACACACATTTGCACCTCCATTCTCCTCTCTCCAAAACAAAATTAAATACAGGAATGCACAGGCTGCAGCATAGGGTGGCCATAGCTAACAAATTCACACCCAGCTAATACAACACTTACTGACTGTGGGTAAGGAGGGGCTTTGTTTCCATACTGTGCCCACAGCTGGAAATTTTGGAGATGGATCCCACACTGCTGCCCTACCCCAGGGTTGTAGCTTCAACCTGAAGTACAAAATGGACTGGTGGAGGCAGAAATGCTTTGAACTTCCACTGGTGAGCCTGAGAGAACCCCAAGTTTTGGTCCTGGGCTACATTTGGGACTGACCTGTGTCTCACAGTTGAAGAGGAATTTTGGACTTTGATTTCTGGTTTAGACACCTAAAGTAGTAATTAGGTAGCAGTGAACAACCACAGTTATTTCAAGGGCTGACTATTGCCCTTAGTTGCCTGCCCTGAAAACTGTCAGCTAGAGCAGATCTTAATGACTCATCAATTGAACAGCAGTTTTCCAACTACATTCACAGACAACATCACTCATGGAATCATTAAGAGTCTATGGAACTTCACAAAGGTTCATATTCCAACCAAGAGCATGAGAAATGTTTTCTTTGTCTCACTAGCTAGAAATCATCAGTGCCCCAAATGGTTAATATACGGGGTGGAAGCAACAAATAAACAGGAGTACATCTGGACTTAAAAATAACTAAGAAAATATTACTGGATCTGTGTCTCTGTGCATCTTAAAACAATTTCATAAATACTGAATATTTACCCATGAAAACACACTCTTCTTCTCTTAAAAATTCTTTTCTGTGTGTATGTGTGTGCGCTCATTATCACATATAAACCACGGTGAGTTGGGGAAAGGGCTCTGTAAACTACTGCAGGGTTTACTGGGTTGTCTATTAAGAAAATTATTGATATACCATCAAGAGACTCTCTCAGACTGGAAACGCAGACACTGTGCAGGTAGTTTAGTAGTTTTATCCGCCAAGACATCATGGAGCAGAATTCGGTGCAGGGAGTCTTTGGGATGTTCCTCCCTAGTTACAGGGTTGGTAAATTAAATAAGGAAGATGAACAAGAAGATAAAATAGCAGTGGGAAATCAAACCAGAAAGCATTGGTGATGGGAATACATGGTGTATTATTAATGCTTGGCTGCTGGTCATCAGACTTGACAGAGATTGGTGTGGGAACAGCAAAATCAATCTGACTTCTCTTCCAACCTCTTCCTCTTCCTTCTGGGAATCTTTTTTGAATTACTCACAACACTGACCAGATGATAGTCCAATTTAGGTTTGAAAGGAACATACTGGAATAGCAAGGCATGGCTGGCAGAGCAGAAGCCAGAGAGGGGAGACCAATAGTAAGACCAGTTTTTCCAGCAGCTGTATATGAAGTGCCCTCTGGCTGTGCCTCTTGAGGATCCTCTAGAGGCCTGTTGTGGTCCACATCTGTGGGTTTCCTGTTGTAGTCAAACTGTAAGGATAGGAAAGACCACGGCTGTACCTTGCACTGCTTCTGAGGCAGGACACAGCCAGAGAGCTCAGCCCAGAATGGATCATCATAGATCAGATGAACTATATTTACAGAGAGGGGGATGCTGAGAGTCTCCCTGTAGCTTCCTGCAATCTGCTGGTGCCTCCAGAATGATCTTAGTGCTTACAGGAGGCAGAGGCTTCTGGGGACTCCAGTAAAAGTTCACGTAAGTTGCCACAGCTGTGGGAACACCAGAAGGAGATTAAATGAAATAATGTGAATGGAAATTGAAGCTACGAAACTCCAAGATGGAAATAAAGCATATTTCTGTATAGAAGGAATGTGTATATGTGTGGGAGTAATTAGCCATTTGATTTCCTTGCTTACTGTCAGCGCTGAACTCCTTTAACTCAAAACTTGACGTCTTTCCAAAAGAGAGATTCTAATTCAGCCAAAAGAGGAATTGATTGCTGAGACTGTGCAGCCTGCATAAAGCTGACTAGGTTAGGTGCTTCCTGGCACTATTTGTGTTTGTCATTCTTTCATGCAGTTTAAATATTCTGAAATATAAAACAGGAATTGGTATGAATTGACCATAGAGCAGTGGTTCAGGAAGAACAAGAGTTAAAACATCCTGATGTTCAGCCTAATAAAACATGGCAGTCTGCAGCACAAATTTGATTTCAACAGCACTGTTTTCCCAGCGAATATGAGTATGGGTCAATCATTTCCTCAGCATTCCAAGTGTAAGCCACAGTGACAGATGAGTAAGAAGGCTTTGCTTTCTTGATCTCAGTCAGGATGAAAAGGTAATTTCCCATCCATAGAACAGTGGTCAGAGTGGTAATGGAACAGAAAACTTCTTACACAAGTAACTCAGTGTTAGAAGTTGAACTATCAAATGAATCTGAGCTACAGCCGTATCAATTTTATAAACCTTTTGAATCACTGCAACTTGCAAAGAAAATGCATTTACTTTTTGCTATGGGAAACAATGCTTTTCCAAAGAAACATCAACAATATTACTGCTGAAAAGATGCTCCACTGGCACTCTTTTCCAAAGGAGAAAGGCACTGAGGGAGTAATGAAAGAGAAATCGAATACAGTAACACATTTTTGTGTCATAGATGCATCGACCATCACTACATGGAAAAATGCCTTCAGAAGAGCTCTTCTCTGAGCTCAAGGTTAACCAGCCATTTTTCTCCCTCATCTTTTAGATTTCTAACCACTTTAATCTCTGTGTAACATCTTCCAGCAGCTCCCATTTACCCGTTTTCACCTTTTTGGATTGACACCTCACGCTCCCTGGATGTCTAGGACAGATGGGAAGAAAGAAAGGATGTGATGAATTTGTGATTTGTCACACAAGAAAAAGACACCCTTGTCTTTGTTGCAGCTCTTACATTCTGTAGCTTGTGCTCAGAAACACAAGCAGTTGTGCACTCTCACAGCTGTTTTACAGCATAGCAAAGTGTAGTGTGAGATCCATGAGCACTCTACTGCTGAGATGGTGCTCTTCAGCCTGCCAGCCAACGTGAGAGCTGTATCTCAACTGCATGAGATATACACTTCCCTCTAGGGTAGGGATTTTCTCTTTGGAACTAAGCTTCAGAGATGCAGGGCAGATCTTCACTGTTTGTAAATAGTTTAAGGGTGAGTTGTTCAGAAGTAAACACTGAGAACCCAACTACTTATCCTTGATTTTGCCCCGAACAAAAAATAAACTGTATTTTCTCTGCAAAAAATGAAGCAGAGCTGCTCTCTTACAGAGCTTAATCAACTGTGGAGAGGAATCTGGATTTAAATCCCTGCATGTAAATAATCTAAAAGCCCTAAGGACACAGTGAAAACATGGATCTAGATATTTCTGATACGGCTTCCACTTTCCTACGCTTCCAATTTTGAATTGCAAGATTTGGGAGATGCTGAAATCCAGACTGGCATTCACATGTTCTTCTTTGGTCTTTTCTGTGGGCTTACTAATGAGAAAAGACAAACCTGAATATTACTTACAAAACAACAGGCCCGACAGCTCCTTGGAAGACTCCCTCCGGTAATTTTTCTAAGTTGTAATTGTCACTTAGATTTCTGGAAAACACAATATTGATTCTAAAATAATCAGAGATTAAGAAAACACCTTGCAAAAGTTGCTGTCTTCTAATCGTTGCTTTTCAGAATAGTAAACAACAAAAATAGTTACAGCTCATCCAGGCAGGTTCCATTAAATGCATGATCCTTGATTTCCTGAATCCCGTTTTTATTTAGCCGTCTGCAACAGAGAAAAGAGTTCTGATACAGCTTCATGTGCAAATAAAACCACTGAAAAGGATCTCAAGTGAGAAATTATTAAATGAGTATTTAAATCACCCAATTTCTATGAATCTCAGCTGATAAGATCCCAGTAGTGAAAGGTAGGGCTAGCAGAGTGCAGATATGAAGAGGGCAAACCAGCATCACCATCAGAGATGAGTTAGAGTAAGTTTTTGAAGCAAGGGTGGAACTGATGAAGTCACTGGTGCTGCTCAGCTGCCCTGGGAAGCCCAAGGGGAGCCAGCAAAGCTGGATCAGGTTAACCCCAGCATGAGTGAAACCCTTCTTACTGTTGCTGCTCCTTATGTATACACGCCCCTTTTCCCACTATGCTTTTGGAAGAGCTTAACCTTTGACGATTATTATTTTAAATAAAATAAAATAGGCTCAAGAAGGAAAAAAGAATGTGGCTGGTGCCCAACTGCCTGGGAAGCAGACGGTTCTCCTCATACCAGCTGCCTCTTTCGATGACATCAGCCCTGCTCCACATCTCCCCAGGCTCCTTCCTCTGAGAGGAGGCACAGGTAGTGAATCGTAGGGCTTCCCGCCAAGTTTTTGCTGGAGTGCATTCACTAATGAATGTTTAATGTCTCTTCCCTTCGTGGTCCTGAAAATTTACATTCGGGTCAGTTACGCTTATCATCTTTACGGTGTAATCTTTCATCTCATTGCGGTGCAACTCGCGCTCTCTCCAAGAGGGCATGACAAGTCTGATTGGTGGCAAAACTGGCTTGATTTACTGACACTGCCAGTAAACACGGACACCGTGTTCCTAAATCACACTGAAAGCTGAGCATGCGAGTGACCCACTTATCTGAGGTCCGAGGTGGTGAGCTCAGGTCGCTATGAAAATCAGTCACGGGTCTGGTTGAAGGGATTACCCTTTTGACCATGGAAGGCAGATATGCATAATTCCATGCCTACAGTGTGTGTCAGGTCACATCAGGAAAACTGCCATCATCCCCTTTGCTTGCAATAGCACTATTAGACATGAGTGAGCAGGCACACGGGAGAGTTATGTCCCTGCTTATGGCATGTAAAATATTTATTATATTAAATTGATCGTATCAATTTAAAGCTACTAGGCTGATGTATATGCTTTAAATCACAGTATTAGCTCATACTGCTTTCTCTCACTGAACATGATGCTACCTCAATGAGATGCTAAAGTCATACAATCCGAGTTACTGTTGTCATACAGCGTGGACTGTACACTCACGTCACCCAGCAAACTGCCTTCAGGTAGTAAAGAAAGCAAGCAACATTTTGCCTAAACCCCAGGGCTTTGTTATACTTCCTTCTCAGTTGTTACCTAGACAAGACTCTACTGAGACACATTCTTCCCTCACTTCGACCAGCACTGTTACTGGTTGCCCTGAATAATCTGCAAGTCTTATGATAGCAAGAAGTGACACAAAGGCACAAAACAGAGCCTGGACATCCGGGCTTTCACTCACCATCTCCTGGTTATACTGGTATGTTTAAGACCCACTTAAAATTCACCTCCTCGGTGTTGATCCATGCACAAAGCAATCTTAGATGCAATCCAAATTACTGCCTTACACACGCTGGGAGCCTGTCACAGTAAGCCTACTAAAATTGGCTCTCCTCAGACTGTGGGGGTTCACTGTGCCTTGGAAGTCTTGAACGCTCGACTGCTATAAGGAGGGCAAATCACACTAAAAACCTGGCATACACCTCTCATCCTGTAGTGGTGTTATGGAAATAAATAAGGTATGTGCTGTGCAGTACTCTGACAAAACCACGTCCCATCTGAGCAGTGAATACTATAATTATAGGAGGAAAGATAAGTAAGTACATTTGGGGTATCATTATTTGAATACATTTGAGATAGCTGCATGAGTATCTCATGTCCATGTGTGTATATGTTTAAAACCTCAGGGAACTTGGCATAGAGAAGTTGTGGATAACTTAGGGAGAAAAAGGAGAGATAACAGCCAGGTGACCTGTTACTTTCCTCTCTTCAAGTATGGATGGTTTGACTCTGCTCCCACCAAAATCAATGTGAACCACATCAATCAGTCTTTAATTGTCTGTTGTGTCACGAGAGGTTAACTGCACACACAGTGGGAGATTCTTCCAGTCTGGCCACTGGCTAGATGGAATGAAGGCAGCTTGTTAGTAAGCACACGGTATGGTTTGATATGCCAACAGAAGAAGCCAGGTAGTTCATTAAAAAACATGACTTGGAGTCAAATGAGGAGCCATCTAACCACGCAGGATGGAACTGCATTGTGAACTGGCCTGTATCAATGCATTAACATTGTGTACAAACATACTGTATTTTCAAAACATCTACCTCTATTCTGCCAGGGTAACAAATGCCTTTGAATGATCTGTCTGACTGTAAATATTTATGAGTCATACCATCCCTCTGAATACAATTTGTATCACATGAACTGTTGCTGTAGGTGGAATACATTTAACCTTGACTCTAGTAATTACAAAATCTACTCTACCCAGAGGTTTTAAAATCAGGAGCAGAGTTAGAATACTACAACAACAACAAAAACACAACACAAATGCATTAATTTTTCATGGCAGCAAAACAGAATGCAGAGATTGCAGGAGCAGTGGTGAAGTCTAAAGCTTCCAACTGAATTTGGAAGCCTGTAGAACAGAGCCCATCCCACAGTATCCTCAACTCAGGTTTGGAGAAGGAATGAGCTGGTGAGAACAATGAACTTGTTATGTCTTACTCACAGAATCACACTTTCAGAACTCAGGCCCATGAATGTGTTCCTTTCAATTGTACGTATACGGATATTGTCTTGAACATCTCTGGAAAATAAAATACAATGGAAATAACACCTTTTTTTTTTTTTTTTTTTTTGCACTTCTGTGAACCTTTCAATATATTATGATGTTTCAAACACTCTGCTTTTTGTTATATTCAGTCTGAGGAACTCTTTTATGCAAAGGTCGGCAACAAAAGCTTCTAGGACATTTGACCATCTGCAGAGAGCAAACCTTCCTGGTAAAAAAAAGGTAGGAGCAAAACATTTCCAGGCTCTCGTTCTGCATCCTCCCATGCCTGCCTCCCAGGTTGGTTCAAGCCATTGAAATGCACACAACCTTGGGTCTTACAACCCTGATGTGGATGAAACTGACCATCCAGAAAATCTGTTATCCACTAAATACAAGTTGTGTGGCTGGGAGGTGACCGCTTCTTTCAGCCTCCCAGCCAGAAGATGGAAGGATCATTAGCCTTTTTGGTCTGATTCAGCATGGGACCTGAAAACCCATGAAAAAAGTCCCCTGCTAATGTCAGCGAGGTCGCTTATAAGCTTGGTATGTGTGCTTCAGAACTTGCGACGCAGGACCCCTGTCAGTTCAGTTTGTTGAAGTGACGAGGATGCATTGCAGCCTTTCAGCAGTTTTGACTGCTACACAAAAAGAACGGCAGATATACATTCTGTTGCTTGCTCAAAATAGACCTCAAAGAAGTTAAACAGCATTACTCATAATTTAGTCTGGGGATATGGTTGTTTTCATGCTGTTTCTTTTGGGAAGCATGGAACAAAATGAATTATCTGCAAAGCTTGAAGTTAAATGAGGTTCCAAAATTATCTCATAAATATGGCCACAGCACTGTATTAACTGACACGTCCACCCTTCTTCACACTGAGATCAGAAGAGGAATAGGGAGGGAGTGCGGTACCCATAGAAGTGAAAGTTTCCCACTGCAAAAGAGAAACAACCAGGTCCTCATAAACCTCAATAACCCATCAGGATCTATCTTTGGGATTTAAACACCAGAACTGAAATCAGCAAGAATTTTCTCACTGAGCTTCAGCGTAGCCAGGGCTTGAACCAAGGTCTGTTTTGTGTCAAGGCCTTACAAAAAGTGAGGAATTTCACCTAAAAAATATCTCTTGTCCAGAGGGACACAGCAATTCAAGTCTAGTTATGGCTGATGATGGTCGTAAGCAGGGGGAAGGTTCTGTGGCTCCACAGCTGTTGCATTTGATTGATGGCTTCATGGAGCCCTGAAGTGCAGTTCACAAAATTATTTGTCAAGCGTGTAACAGAAATGTATTTTGTATATTATGCATGCATACAATATTTTTAAGACAATGGCAGGATTAATGTTCCTACAGATTGAAATCTTATAATCAGAGATTTGAAGATTCACAGCTTTTTCTGCATGCCATTAATATACCTCACCAAAAAGAAGAGAAGAAATGGTTGCTTAATTCCCGTAGCCCTCCCTTTGATTTTGATACAATTATACTTAGAATTGGTTAAAAAAAAAATATTATTTGTCAAGATCTTTTCCATGAAAAAAACTCTTTTATCTTAATATGCTTTTTTTTTTTTTTCCCAAGAAAACAGATGTGATTTTCCTGGGAAAACACCAAACAAGCAAACAAACAGCTTTCCCACAGAGTTTTACATATCTTTCCCCGTGTTGGCACTGAACTTTTTCACAAAAGAAAATATTACATTCCCTGGGCATTTTCACAACCAGTGAATTAACTGAGCGTGACAGGGAGATTTTCCAGTGTTTTTTTGTTTTCTTTGCCATCCACTGAAGACAGCACAAACTTCAGCCACTCTTTTCATGCAGACCAGAGAACTGTCACCAGGTGGCAACAAATTCCCACTTCCACCAGCCTGGTTTGAATTTCAGCTGGTGAAACAGAACTAAAAGGCTGTTATCAGTCCCCTGGGACATGTATCGGTGCACTCATAGCATCGTTAATGGAAGAGTAGTTGGCAGAGTGCAAGCTACAATGCTTTGCAGAAAGGAGTTCCAGAGAATAGAGACCCTTTAGGCTACGTTATCATCAATGCCTACAAAACTGCAACCAAAAATGCTATCACAGAGCTAATAAGCATGCACAAGGCAAACTGTATCTTGAAAGATTCTGTTAGAACAGCAAGACGTTCATAAGGAGCTTATAAAATCATTACAACTTACAGCAAAACTTTGTGGAAGGAGTGCACCTTATGGACGACAGGTAAAAAGCAAAGGCCTGTGTTTGATATTAACCTAAGGAGAAGAGAAGAAATTAAGGTGATTAGTTCTGTTCCAGGAATGAAGCTGTAATTAATAAACCAAAAAGCACATTGAACTTAACATGGAAGCTGCAAAAACTTGACGTTAGCCACATACATGGTGTTTGTCCAGAGGAAACTTGGCCTTCTAACGTAAAAAGTTTTCTGTTAGAAGCACAAGCTGAGTTCTCTCCCACACAAGTCAAGGGAGAAACCATATCTAGGATAATTATATGTTAGGGGAGCACAGCTGATGGTGTTGAATGGTGATGAAAAGCACTGCCTGGGACTGGAAAAAGAGTAACAGCATTCATTTCATGTTTATTATTAACCTAGATTATTTCAGAAGAGCTTCAAACTTTCAGGTTTTATGAACTGAAACGAAACCTCGTAACAAAAAGCACTGCATTATATGTAGGGAAAAAAATAGTATATAAAGAAGTGTAGTGAATATTCATGAAGCCAATTTGGAATCGTTGCTAAAATGTCACTGACTTTTTTTTTCCCGGGAGTCAGAGTGGTCTGACATTGCATTAGCTTAAAAATCACAGCTGTCACTTTTGACCAAGAGAGCTCTAAAAAATGCCTTTGCAAAACTATTACATATGGTTAAATAGAAAGTGTGATTAATGAAACAGGTGGATTTCACAAGGCCGTAATTATGTGAAGTACTTCTGCACTTGTGAATGGAGTTAGCCAAAAAAGTTCGAACCAATAGGAGAGCCTGCAAATCCACACTTATAGCACTGTAAAGTACACTCTCTAAATGTCGGACAAGCACTGGGCTTTGTCTGGAAGCTGCCTTTCATTTTAAATGAGTCATATACTAAAATTCACACCATTCTTTTCAAGAGCTACTTGTTAAATACAAATTATGGCATGCCTCTGCTTTAATAGGAAAATGAAGACAAAAACAGCTGCCAAATAGCGCGTGGCTACTGCAGGACCAAGGAGAAGACGTGAAAAGCTTTCCCATCTATTTTACTTTCCCGAGAAAATCTTGATCCTTTTGTTCCTGTAATGAAGGATGATGGTACTTAAACATGTTCTGTTCAGGCAATGCTCCCAGTGGCAATTTATTCCAAACATCACAAAATGCTACACTGGTTAGCAGGGCTTTTGCCTTGTATGTGTGAATAAACACGTTAGGTGATGCCACAGCCCTATCTTCCCAGTAATCCCATGGTGCTCAGCGTTTGGTTTACGCTGGTGTCCAATGAGCAGTGCGGGATGAAGAACAAAGTGTTCTGACAAATCATAGAATCACAGATGACTGCACTGAAATAAATCTACAGGTACGAAGTACTGAGTGCACAGAGGCACAGAACAGTGGTTAGGAGCAGGAGAGGATGTTCTTCTAATTAATTGCAGAAAAAGAACTGAGAAAACATGCAGCTAGTCTGCGGCCTAGATCTCTCTTCTCTTTTTATTCAACCAGCAAATCTCCAGAGGCCTTCAAGTGGATAATCTCGTTAGAATGTAGATAATCCAATTTACTGAATAACTTTGCTGCAGCACAGTTTTGTCAATATCTTTATCATATAACATACACATCCTTAGTAGCTTCGCTTTAAACAAATGTCCTCTTTAATACGAGCTTAAACTGAGTTCCCCTTTGCTATATCTAAACAGCTCGGTAAGAACATGTGTTTCAAATCGCTGATGGCTGCTTTCCAAAGGATTAATTGTCTTTCTGAGAAGGCTTACTGGAGTCAGCACGTAAAAAAAAAAACACATTGCACTGTGATCACCCGAGAACAAAAAGTCTTTCAGAAGTGAATTCCTGGAAGATTCTGGCCGCTTTATTTCCAGATATAGCAACTTCCCTGCTCTTTTTAAACCAAGTTGGTAGGAGCTACTCTGACAAAAACTGGCACTTAGTTCAGCTCAATGACTTACTGTGGATGTTTGCTAAATTGCCAACACAAGGTAAGCACTGAAATACCGCATCACTCAGGAAGCATTATTTATGTGCCCCTTAATCAAGCTAGTGGCTTCGTGCTGCATGTGGGCCTGACTACAGCAAGAGGGCCCTCTGACTCATGGGAATGGGTCTTGTAGTCTAGAGTACATAATCCATGGAGCCAAGTCTGTAATCCACAGGACACAGTACTGCGGGGGGGAGGTCTTTACTCAGTAGACATTTATGCAAAAAGAATGAGTGGATCATCACTTCTTTTTATTGAAAATCACCTCCAAGCAAAGGTTCTGTGGATGACTGCAGATCACATGGACCTTTCTGCTAGGCATACCTAGCTGCGTCAAACAAATGGATTTAGGAAGCATGCCAGGCATTTGTGTGCCAAGACCTCCAACTAACAGGGCAGCAGGTAGAAGCAGCTACAAGCCTTTGGAGCAGCGCTGCACCCTCCACACTACAAAATATGTTGCAGATCAAATAGGTTCTCATGGCCTACATTTTGCTTCCCACCAGCAATGGAGCTGCATGCCCTAAAAATTCATCTCAAAAAAAAAAAAAGGTTACTTTAAATCTTTCTATTTTAAGATGAGATCTCTTAATGCAGGACATTGATATATTCACTGTAAAAAAGAACCAAAAAAGACACAGATTACGTGTGACACTAATTTTGGCAAGAAAATAGGTTTGAAAAGTCATCACTGCATTATTAAAGAGACAATGCCACAGCTCTCCCTAGCGAGAGCCAGACAAATAATCTTGTACTGATGAAAAGGTCAGCAAGTTACCATTTCGAAGCAGTCTGTCTCCTTGGCGTGTATCCAAGAAGATCAATTAAAAACCCTCTTCACAGCTTCTAAACGACTGGCAAGGAAGTTTAGGTTGCATTTTTCTAGAAGGCTTAGGAGATCTCAACATTGTCTTAAAAGTATTTTTTCTCCATAGCATTTTTGCTATACCAGTAATGATGATGCAAGAGGCAAAGGGAGCGGGACGAGTGGAGAATGTATTTGTACTCAGGTTGGCACAGATAAAAGCGTATTGATGTCCAACAGCCAGTGGCTGTAATGAGACCGTAAAGCTGATGAGAGGACTGACAACGTTAGCCAGAGCTTCCTGCCTGCCCATAAATAAGATCTAGTGGCTATGCAAGCACTTTTGAAGCAGCACAGAGAGAGCCTTGCAAGCAACAACTGCAAACATCATTAAACTCGTGGGCTATGATGCCTGGCCTCCATCTTAGACATTAACACTGATTAATTTGTATCAACTGATTCCTTTTTTTTTTTTCCTTCCTTCCCCAAAACTGCTAGTAAATAATTGTTTTTTTTCTGCAATATTTTCTGAACTGCATTTTAACTGTTCCAGCATTGTCGTGGCACCGTCATGAGGAATGAAACTACACATCTCATACACTGCCACTGAGGCTGGAAACTTCAGAAGGAACAACAACAAGCTCAGCAGTGGGCTTGGACCTGAGACCCCTGCTTTAGTGACTGTATATAGAGAGTGATGTGAGTACAACGTAACTCAGCATCACACCCAGCTCACTGGAAGGCTCCTACAGGGACTTCATGTTCTGCTCCAGTAATGCAGGCAGGATTAGCTGAAAAGGGAACATTTTCCGTATCTCAGGGCAGGCAAAGGAATGTAGGAATCACTTCTTCAGAAACGGTTTCCCAGTGCTCAATCTGATATCACTCACAGGTCTAGCTGTAGGCACCTCCAGGCCGCTGTTTCTTAGAATAACAAACAGGTGGCATAGCTCTGTGGAGACCCATCTGCATAGCTGGTGTGCATAATGCAGCACAGGATAGGAGTTCCTGTATTGTCCAGGAATTGTCCTCCATTGCCAGGGCATCTGAGAGTGAACTGCAAGTCCAGCAAGTTTCTACCCTACCCTGCCTCATCTGCCCTTTTCTGGTGGGGAACACAGCTCAGATACTGCTGAAAATCTCTTTCAATAAAACTGTTTTGACCAAATCCCTGTGATGTTAATTGATGTAGCTTCACCACAGCCAATGATGTGACACTAATTTATACCCACAGTGGAGCTACCTCCAATCTTATCATTAGCATGAAAGGCACATTCAGCAGTTCATGCTCTAGGGATCATAATATCTGCATCTTTTGTACTATTTACAGTCTTGAAAGAGTCTTTTTTACCTTGTAAAATAAGAACACAAATGGGATACAATATAAATGTGGTAATCGACTAAACATCAAAGATGGACTTTACCAACTTAGACTGGAGGAAAGATTTGGAATTAAAACAAACTGTCTGGATGTCAGTAAAACCAGAAGAAATTTTCTAGTCACCAAATCACTGTGTTTCTGGAAGAGCCTGGGAAGCTGAGTAAAACTGGCCAAAGGGTAGGTGAGGGCAATGGCTACTTAGACAAGCAATCCTCTATCTTTTTAATCTGTTGCTTCTAGACATCATAGAAGAGCTACTGCAGCTGAATTTTTATACAAAAAAAGTATCTTGAAACATTTGAGTCAATGCGTAGAGGAGTGTGGAGTAACAAATGTTCCAAAGAGGGAGCACGTTTCTCACTGCTCATAGTGCTATTTTACACTAATCAAAAGCAATGAACAACATTTCATCTCTGATGAGGATAAAAAATCTCATACGTCTAAACTTTACGACAACCTATTGCAAAATATGAAATTTGAAGGAATATCATTGGGATAAGGAACTTGAAACTGTGCTATAAATCATGAGTGGCACACTAGATCCTCAGCTGGAGAAAATTCACACTGGCGATTGTAATTTCAATGAGCTGAAGAGTTAGAATTATTCACATCAAATTTTGGTCTGAAAATTTTTGCTTGAAACCAAAGGAAAAAGGCACAGAGTTTCTTCTTGTGACGGTGCAAACTTACAGTTTTATTTCCCTACTACTAAGAGAGAATCTGTGTTGTAGTCACACGCGTACAAAAATTAAAGTTTGTCAAAGTGCCTCATGAATTTGGTGAAGCAGATACTGGTCCAAATACTGTGTAGAGAGACAATAGTGCAAATCTAATCACATGTTCAGATCTATAGATGGTTTAAACTCTAGCAACTTGTATATCATTAAATAAACCGTATGTCTTAAAGTCCAAATATTATATCTTGAATCTTAAAGTTCAAATTCAAACCAACACCTCTTAGCACTTCTCAGCCCAGAACCTGTCAGACACAAGTGATTTTTGGAGTCTAGAAACACTCATGTTTATTGATCTGATGTGATCAATCTGATCTGATCTAATCACTGATCTGATTTCATCCTATCTTTAAGAAGCAGCTAATCTGAAAACTAAGCACTTATGTACTCAAATGAATAAACTGTGTTCAGTGAAGCTTTTATTATATGAGTAAAGAAAAGAAGGTTGGGTATATGTGCTCAGCGGGATGGACATCAGAAAAATCAAGAAAATTTCCTGCTTGGTATATATGCCATTTTTTAGCAAAGAGCACTCTGGGAGCTAAGATCATTAAAAAATAAAAAAATATGGCTAAACAGATTTCATTGGATTGCATTTGGGTTTTAATACATAGCAGAGGACCTACCTTTAGTCATGTTAGGATAATTTCACAGCACTAAGAGCTGTGAAAATATTTTTGAGTAGCAGTTTA